>BLSH010247891.1:175470-185534 GCA_018402905.1 Glandirana rugosa
GAAGTCACAGCAGTGTACTTTTCTATATTATTTTATAAATGTTTCCCCACATGAGTGAACACACTCTATGACATATATCATCGCGTCTTCAAAGTGAACTAATAAAGATAAGATTTGGCTTGCATGTTATTGAGAAACACGTTGATTTGGGTGAGGGTGACTTTTATTAGAGGTAAATATTACCGTGAACCCTATCAGTAGTTATTTTAACGAAACTTCACCACTTACAAGTACTGACCTAAACAATAACACTGGAAAAACGAAAAAAGACCTTTAATGAATTGCCATGTGAAAACTACTCCATAATATCTCTTGTAACTGAAATCCAAGCTGAAAAAAAAGGTGCCATGACAGATTATGTTGACGCGCTCACATACAATGCTAAAAAAACCTCCAGAAAAAAGCAAAAAGGTCACAATAACAAATCCAGTCATGAACATTCACCACTTCAAAGCAATTTTATTGATGACTATCCCAAGTGCCATTATAAATGGAGATTATTTTCAGTGGGAGTGGGTTTAGTTGCACAAAGAGTTATTGTACGTTCGGTTTAGAATAGAAATAATCAAGTGAAACTTCTGCGCTACTATATACAGTATCTCACACAAGTGAGTACACCCCTTTGTAAATATTTTATTATATCTTTTCATGTGACGACACTGAAGAAAGGACACTTTGCTGCAATGTAAAGTAGTGAGTGTACAGCTTGTATAACAGTGTAAGTTTGCTGTCCCCTCAAAATAACTCAACACACAGCCATTAATGTCTAAACTGCTGGTAACAAAAGTGAGTACCCCCCCTCAGTGAAAATGTCCAAATTGGGCCCAATTAGCAATTTTCCCTCCCCAAAGTCATGTAACTCATTAGTGTTACATGGGCTCAGGTGTGAATGGGGAGCAGGTGTGTTAAATTTGGTGTTATCGCTCTCACTCTCTCATACTGGTTACTGGAAGTTAGACATGGCACCCCAGGGCAAAGAACTCTCAGAGGATCTGAAAAAAAGAATTGTTGCTCTACATAAAGATGGCCTAGGCTATAAGAAGATTGCCAAGACCCTGAAACTGAGCTGCAGTACAGTGGCCAAGACCATACAGCGGTTTAAGAGGACAGGTTCCACTCAGAACAGGCCTCGTCATGATTGACCAAAGTAGTTGAGATCATGTGCTCAGCATCATATTCAGAGGTTGTCTTTGGAAAATAGACATATGAGTGCTGCCGGCATTGCTGCAGAGATTGAAGGGGTGGGGGATCGGCCTGCCAGTGCTCAGACCATACGCCGGACACTGCATCAAATTGGTCTGCATGACTGTCCTCCCAGAAGGAAGTCTCTTCTAAAGATGATGCACAAGGAAGCCTGCAAACAGTTTGCTGAAGACAAGCAGACTAAGGACATGGATTACTGGAACCATGTCCTGTGGTCTGATGAGACCAAGATAAACTTATTTGGTTCAGTTGGTGTCAAGCATGTGTGGCCGCAACTAGGTGAGGAGTACAAAGACAAATGTGTCTTGCCTACAGTCAAACATGGTGGTGGAAATATCATGGTTTGGGGCTGCATTAATGCTGCCGACACCAGGGAGCTACAGTTCATTGAGGGAACCATGAATGCCAACATGTACTGTGACACACTGAAGTGGACTTCAGGGACTGGGCCACAGGGCAGTATTCCAACATGATAACGACCCCAAAAACACCTCCAAGAAGACCACTGCCTTGCTAAAGAAGCTGAGGGTAAAGGTGATGGACTGGCCAAACATGTCTCCAGACCTAAACCCTGTTGAGCATCATTGGGGCATCCTAAAATGGAAGGTGGAGGAGCGCAAGGTCTCTAACATCCACCAGCTCTGTGATGTCGTCATGGAGGAGTGGAAGACTCCAGCGGCAACTTGTGAAGTTCTGGTGAACTCCATGCCCCAGAGGGTTAAGGCAGTGGAAAATAATAGTGGCCACACAATATGTTGTCACTTTGGGCCCAATTTGTACACTGAAGCAAAGTGCCATTTTTTCAGTGTTGTCACATGAAAAGATATAATAAAATATTTACAAAAATGTGAGGGTGTACTCACTTTTGTGAGATACTGTATATGATAACCTACATATAATGCACCACAGCTGCTGCTTAACACTCACAGGTACACCCACATACCAACGCAGAGATAAAATATTAAAATAGTGAAGCGTAAGCTGAATCAATGACCTCGGGTATTGCACACTACTAATCAAGGAACCTTATTAAAAAGTGCATGTGCTTAAATGACCAAAAATTCATATATGTACATACCACTTAATAAATTGCACCTTGTGCTATAAATATCAACAGATAAAGTGCAATGTGCCTGTGCTGAATATGCAAATTAATTAAAATTCATATGAAATTAATCCTCTTCAAACAAAATAAAATAGTGCTAAAAAAAATGACTTCAGTACACTCGGGCAATGGATACTTTACAATAGTGGGGTCCGCGGTTCCTCCGCTCTCCCCGCACATTCCTCATCTTTCTTGGCTGCTAGCACCTTCAGGCAGTATTGTATCTCCCAATGGTGCATGATGTTGTCATAGGCTTCGACCGACGCGTTTTGTCACCGGTTGAGAATAGTTTGTAGAAAGCACTCCAGAGTGAATTTCCCTAGAAATTTAAACCTCTTTAGCATATAATGTAAGTGTTCCAGTAAATAGCTCCCCTACTGGTCTTATTTACTGAAGAAGTTGAGGATCTTCACACAATAAATATACTTAAAGTGATTGTAAACGATCACCTAGTAAAACAACCCATTCAGTTTAAAATTGAAACGAAATGCAAAACATTTGTGTATAGATTTAAAGAAACCATTACAAATACCCTTTTTCCCTTTTTATAAGTGATCACATTCCCTCTTTTCCCTCTGTTCTCAGCTGCATAAGAGCTGGGGGAGGAGAAGTAGCAGCACAATGAGCTTCCCTTTGAATGGCTACGCAGGAGAGGGAGTCTCAGGAAAAGTCTGATCATTGGACCAGAAAAGGCTGAGTTTCCAGCACAGCCAGAAAACTGACCAAGTTGTGTTCTCCTGCATAGTGTTGTCAGTTTTTAACCAGTTCCAGACTGCCCACATTTACTCCGGCAGGGCAGTCCGGCTGCGTGAAACAATGTGCCTGTACGTTGTTCGCGGCTCCTGGTCTGAGGCGCGTGCGTGCGCCCTGCCGGGGACCCGCTCCCGCTGTGACTGGACACAGCGGGAGCCAATCGGCAGGTCCGGCAGCCGTGATGGCTGCCGGCCACCTACGATCATTTGGAGGAATGACAGAACGGCGTTCTGCCTATGTAAACAAGGCAGACCATCAGTCTGTCAGACAGAAAGAGAGAGATCTGTGATTCCTACTAATCAGGAACACCGATCTCTCTCTTTGTCTAGTGTCAGCATCCCCCACACAGTTAGAAAGCACACATAGGGAACACAGTTAACCCTTTGAGTGCCCCTGATGTTAACCCTTCCCTGCCAGTGTCATTTATACTGTGACAGTGCATTTTTTTAGCACTGATCACTATATTGGTGTCACTGGTCCCCAAAAAGTGTCACTTAGTGTCCAATTCGTTCACCGCAATGTCGATGATCACTGCCATTACTAGTAAAAAATTAAAAAATAATAAAAAGTCCCTAAATTTATCCCACAGTTGTAGACGCGATAACTTTTGCACAAACCAATCAATATATGCTAATTAGGATTCTTTTTACCAAAAATATATAGCAGAATACAAATCTGCCTAAACTGATGAAGAAATTTGATTTTTTTAAACATATTTTTATTGGATATGTTTTATAGCAGAAAGTAAAAAAATATAGTTTTTTTCAAAATTGTTGCTCTTTTTTTGTTTATAGTGCAAAAAAAAAAACCACAGAGGTAATCAAATACCACCAAATGAAAGCTTTATTTGTGGGAAAAAAGGACATCAATTTTGTTTGGGTGCAAGATCGCACGACCGTGCAATTGTCGGTTAAAGTAACACAGTGCCGTATCGCAAAAAATGGACTGGTCATTAAGGGGGTAAAACTTTCCAGGGCTGAAGTGTTTAATAGGAAAGCAGAAGGACTGACAGGAACACCAGGGATTTCACACAAAGGAAGCAATACAAAGATAGGTTTTTCATACAAGTACATGGTACAGCAGACACATATCAGTAATATGAAATACTGAGGTAACATTTTTGGCCCTACTTTTCCTATGGATCACAGGAGTGCAGTTTGTTCTGCATAGATGTCAATGGAAATCGCACCTGAAATCGCCAAAAGTAGTACAGTAACTACTTTTGGAAATCAGTGCGGCGCTGCAAATGCAGCGTCGCACAGATTAGAACGGTGCCATTGCCGCTGATTTGGCATGCGATTTGACATGTTAAATTGCATGCAAAAACACACCAATGTGAACCAGGGCTTGATATTTGTTAGCAAAAAAATATACCTAAATGCCTTTATTCAGCTTGCCTAAAAGTGATTTTTCAGTTACATGTAAAATCTGATGGGTTAAAGAAGAAGTGTCACTTTATTTTTGACATTTTTATTAAATCCCATAAGGGACCAAGTGCATGTAGTGCCCTTGTGCATTAAAAATCAAATTTGACTTCTGTTTGCGCTGTGCTGTAGTTCACCCCAGGCTGAAGCCCAATTTATAGGCATTCCTATGAGGTAAATACAGCCCACGCTGTATTTACCGCCTATATCTAGAATCTAATGAATAAGGTTCCCACTGTGAACAACGCCACAGAGCTGATTGTTCAATAAAGTGGAACCAAGGCAGCTTAAACTCTCCTTTCCTCTAATGGCCCTGTCCCCTGCTTGAGTTGACATGTGCTGGTTTTTGGCTATATTGGCCAACACAGGATGACATCACTCTTCTGCATGCACAGGAGGCAATCATTCCAGCCACATGCTGGGGGATGCTGCAAACAGGCAGGTAAGTGTATTTTATTGCAGAAGAGACATTGCTTGCCTCTTCTACTATAAAAAAAATTAATTTAGTATTAAACAATCAGTCAGCGCCGCTGTGCTGTGTGATCTATCTGTCATGCAGTGTATGTTTGCTAGTAGTGGCAGATCTATCACACATTCCACACAGCACTTAATAATTGTAGTCTACTGAATCTATAAATTAACAGTCAGTGCTTAGGGCTGTGTGATAGATCTGAGGCAGCTAGTAAACATAGACTGCACTGGCAGATCTTTCACACAGCTCCGCATTGCTGATTTATTGTTTACTATTGAATTTGTGAATGAAATGTTAGTGCTGCAGGGATGTGTGATAGATGTGCGGGAGCTGCTTGTAAATATACTCTGACTTGTTTGTGGATGGAGTTAACCCCAACCACTAGTATGCCAATTGGCGATCCTTGTTTTCAGCATGTGCCTGATGCCAGAGATGGGCAATGACATTCGGTTATGTCATTCAGTTCAGAATCCTCATTAAGTATTCATCTCCTTTCTAACATAGTGGTTGGACATTGATGCGGGGAAGGGAGCAAGCTTTCAAGCCATTAAGGGTACACTGCTCAGCAACCACAGGTTAAAGTGGAAGAGGACCAAGTGCTCTATGCACTTGGTTCCTTAGGAGATTTAATAACAATTTACATCATGAAGTCATACTTCTTCTTCAATTACTTGCAGGCAGCCACTAAGGCAGCCCATAAATGAATCAGTGTTGACCAAAAAAGTTGACTCGATTACCCCATGCAAGCACTCGATAGGAATGTGAGAAACCTCCCAGCTCAGCTATTGTATTCTGACAGTGGGGAGACTTCCTCAGCGTCAGATTACACTGATCAACACTGCAGGCTATAGCTGATCGAGTGGCAAAAATCCAACAGGGTGGTTGAACAGAAGTCGATGAGTAGATCAACTTCTGTACAACCACAGTGCCCATATATGGAGCGAAATTAGTCCAGTCCCTACTGAACCAAATTTAGATTCATGTATGCCTGGCCTAAAGTGATTTTTAAGCCCCTTTGTCTTATTCCTAGAATCCCCTGTGTTAGATTACGTTATGTGCCCCAGTGTATGTGCTTTATAAAAAATATCCAGCTTTATACCTTATTTCAGAGCTCGGCTTGGCGCTCACGTGACCTTCCGCTGCTCACCTCCAGTGATCCGAGAAATACAGTGAGAGGGGCTGTGAATCCCCTGCTGACGTCAGCCGGGAGGAGAGAAGGATAGCGGCGGGTGATCATGTGAACGCAGAGTGGCACTCTGAAATAAGGTATAAAGCTGCATATTATTTTTATAAATAACATACACCGGGGCACATAACTAAATCTAATACAGGGGATTCTAGGAATAAGACCCCTGTTTTTGCAGTATTTAGTAATATATCAGCAGGAGGGGAGGGGCGGAGAGCAGATTGGCACTGAGACTAGCTGATAGGCAGGGAGGGCGGGAGAGAGGAGAGCAGTGGGCTGACGTGAACTTAAACTGACCACGGTATCATGGATCAGCAGCCTTAATAATCGTGGTCAGTTTACAGAGGGGAGGGCAACATCAGGCAGGATCAGCCAGGTATTTTAGATTATAGAAAGAGACAACTTACACAACACAAGCACTGTGCTGTTATTCATACTTTAAAAGAACAGGATCATTAAGTCTCCTTGAACTAGTTCACACTCTGTACATGCCAACATTATAATTTTACTCTTTCTCCTACAAGAGGGATCTCCTCTCTCTATTGTAGTAATTGCCACAATACAGTGATTATACAGAAAAACTCAAGAGCAGCAAATCTCACCATCAAAGACCCTAAAGTAACCCTGTTACTACAGGGTCACTTGCAAATAAAGTCCAGCCTGTGAAAGAAGAGCATGTAGACTTACCTTTCTGGTGGCCTGTGCCCTTTTTCTGTTTTTGTATACGTACATATAAGCATGAAAGGGCCCTTTTTCTCTCCCTCTCTCTCTCTGGCACTATATCATATAAAGGGCCCTAGATTTCTGCACAATTCTACTCCATCCAAAGCTTTTAATCTACATCTTCTGAATCCCCGCTCTCTTGGGTCCTCTTATGCGTTGCTAATCCATCTCTTTTTTGGTCTTTGCATGCACCGCAGCTCACCAGATTGCTCTGGCAGTTTAATGCAAAAGCTGTTACTATGGCATTCTGTACACAGGGAAGAGAAATTTTACTGCACAAGAAGGACTTTTACTGCAGGTGTTTCTTATAATATGTATGAGTGCGCATTTACATTACAATACAGTCTTTGCTTAGACTGCGATACAACATTACGTGATAGGTTCAAAATTGCTTCTGAGTCTGTTCTGTTCAAAGGTTCTGAACCTTTTCTATATGTTTTTGCACATTCGACACATGTAATAAAATTAAAAGAAAAATGATATACGTAACGCAGACAAAAATACCTTTCGCCATGCACTGTCAGCCATTTTGCGCGCAGACAGTTTGTGGAGGTCAAACGCCCTGTCTTGCTTTGCTGTGTAATGCACAATCTGACAAAATGAAGCTGAAAGTAAATGACATTTTCTGTGCTTCAGTTTAGCACCAATACTCCCCCTGGCTTTGCTGAGTATATATTGTCCCTTAAATGAACTTTAAAACTTGTCAGTCTCATAGCAAGGAAAATAATCATAAAAAAGAGTACCATAGAAACATTGCACTGCCATGTATATAAATATATCATGCTGACTTTCTTAATTCATCTTTTTTTTTCTCTAATCCATTATGAATAGATGCTATTATGTTCATGGTAAAGGTTTGTGCAGATCAACAGTAACCTAAGTGCAATTAGAATTTGAATTGATGCTACTTGAGGATAACAGCAGGCTGTTAAGCTCCTGTGTTTAATGGTGTTTCCTGTAAGTGCTATTCATGCCATGATGCATATTACAAATGGATATCTGCATCACTTAAAAAAAAAGA
Source organism: Glandirana rugosa (assembly GCA_018402905.1). Classification (NCBI taxonomy): domain Eukaryota; kingdom Metazoa; phylum Chordata; class Amphibia; order Anura; family Ranidae; genus Glandirana; species Glandirana rugosa. The sequence goes on from BLSH010247891.1 coordinate 183,358, forward strand.
ACACTCTTCAATGTGGGAGCGTGTCAGTCTTGTCGTTGGTGACAGCTAGGGCGGATACGGACAGTTGAAGCTGACCTTTGCCCAAGAAAGAGCATTGAGACATCCAACAGACTGCAAGATGGGCAGAATCCGCAAAAGCTGAAATAGAAGAGAACATCACACTGAAAAAAAAAAGTTGCTTCACTCAGGGAACAGAAAACCTCTGTTATGATAGAGTTGCATATTACTGGAACTGCTACTTAAGAGACAAGATAAAAAATAAAGTGCCTGTAATATAGAGCTATAAAATGCAGAGCGGTAGGCAGGCCTTGTAAATGGTGTAGCAAATTAGACTGCAACAACACATAGGGCCATATTTAGAAATGACACTACTTTATTATTATAGTTTAAACTCTCTAAATGCCTATAGTAATTGTACATCTGATAAGCTTATTGTAATTAACTCAACACCCTACTCCATAGTTTATTTTCTACTGAGAAAAATGGACATATGTTGACGATGCAATATATGGAGGTTGATTTACTAAAGCTGGAGAGTGCAAAATCTGGTGCAGCTCTGCATAGAAACCAATCAGTTTCCAGGTTATTTTGTCAAAGCTTCTTTGAACAAGCTGAAGTTAGAAGCTGATTGGTTACCATGCACAGCTGCACCAGATTTTGCACTCTCCAAATTTAGTAAGTCAACCCCATAGTGTGAGCATATATCACTACACCATATCTCCCAATTTTTCATCATTTGGAGGGACTGTCCCTCTTTTGGAACCAAGTCCCTCTGTCCCTCTTTCCTCTTTATTCATCCCTCTTTTTGGTTTGATGTACAGATATCTATGAAAATGTAACTAAGAAAAGTGTTATTATGGACTAAAACCCACCTCCTTTCCCTTAAATATCTCCTTTTCTTTATTAAAAAGCCAGTATAAGGATCCATGCCCTTTAGCTTACCTGTAGGTACTGAGAATATCTCCTAAACTTGCACAGTTTAGGAGATATTCTCTGTATATGCTTGCACCAATGTCATCAGCGCATGCGCAGTGAAGAAACGGACCAACATGTCGTTTCTTCACTAGGATCGTGCCGCTATTGGTGGCTCCCGCGCGCATGCTGTCACGTGTCTCCAGCCAGTCACAGAGCCGGAGTCCACAGCCCCGGATGGAAGAGGGGCAGTCATGTATGTGGCCTGGAGAGGGGTCTGAGGTAAGTGCCACATAATGGGCTAATATGCAATGCATACTAGCCCATTATGCTTTTACTTTGCAGGGTAATAAAGAGGATGTAAAACCCATCAGGGTTTACTATATTTTAACAGCCTGTATAGTATGTGTGCGAATGTGGGATGCAATCCCACCCTGGCCAACTGGGTCTCAGGAGCCGCTTCCTAATTGGCCGGGAGGAGAATCAGGAAGACAATAGCAAATATTAATTCGCTATGGTCACACAACTGCGTGGGCTCAGGGCACTGCTCCCCGAGCCCATCATTTTTGAAGCCAATTAGAGCCTCAGGCTCTAATCATGAGCTTAAAAAAACCATATTAAAATCCATGCTTCTGGCACCCTGCATGTAGATTAGGGGCCGGGCACATGGATTAGCGGGCCGTCACCCCTGCACCCCTTCTGGACGGGCCGCCACTGTATATATGTATAATCTGTTAAGAGTTCCAAAAGCTCATTCAGCCCTGCATGTTAAAACATTGAATGAAAACAAATAACTGCTGAATGGCATTTCAGATATGGATGCAATTACATGGGATTACAATACATGGGGCATGAGGTTACAATACACAGGGCAGCAATACTTTTAGCTCTCAATAAAGTATTTACATTTGAGGGTTAATTTAGTAATGGGGTCAAGTTAATGGTTAGGAAAAAAAAATAGACTTTACGGTAAGTCGTCAATAAACAAAAGTAAGTTACAAAATTGTACGTCCCGACTTACTCGAAAACCTTGAGAATTGTCTAATATGTATATATGTCACCGCCGGGCAGGTCTTCCCCACGTCCCCACTGCCGGGCGATTAGGTACACGGGCCGGGGATTAGATGTACGTCCCACGGTCTTCGTACCTAAAATTATACCAAAAAAATTCGAGTACTAATCTCGGACTCCGAGATTAACCGAAGTTTTTACTACCCGAGCCCCTCGTCACGGGACTCGGGTGCGTCAACACACTGGTATCGCTT
>BLSH010247891.1:191730-205020 GCA_018402905.1 Glandirana rugosa
AGGTGGTCTTTCATAAACTCAAATAAACAGCAATTTAGGGCGTTCAGGTAACAGCCCATAAACGCCACTGCTTTTAAACGACAATTAATGTCCATGTGTGCTTGGAAACATAGGATACTTGAGGGGCGTTCATGGGCTGTTTAAAAAATGCCCAAACGACCATAAACGGTTGTTTATCAGCTTCAGTGTGTTTGGAGCTTTAAGTTTTGACAAAAAACCTGGAAGCTGATGGGTTTCTATGCAGAGCTGCACCAAACTGGGCACTCTCCAATTTTGGTAAATCAACCCCAATGTAACCTTGCAAACAGGTGGGGATAATGGTCAGCACTACTGACAATCTGCCACTAACATGAGCTTGCTCACTGGCATACTAAAATCAGATATAAACTCAAATACTTTCTGGTGGAATCTCTACTAGAAATACCCTATTACAGTACGCAAATTTTAAATAATGCTTGTTTCATCTTTTCTCTGTCTCTTCTATAAAATCATATATGTTTATTTACTAATGTTATTTTCACAGTGAATGTCAGATAGGGCGTCTTGCATTATGCAAGCTCCATACAGCCTCTTGAAAAGCAGAACTAAGGTGTGAAACACAAACTTTGCTACACTGTGAAATCTACTGTATGCATTTCCCAAGCTAACCTCAAAAAGCTACATCAGGCTACCTTGAGATCAGTGGAGCAATATTCTTTGTCTTAATGATAAAGAAAATTTTAGAAAAAATAAGCTCTGGTAATATCAATGTGCAAATTGATATACAGATAAATCCCCCACCCTGCCTATAAGGATAATGTATTTCCATGGCTCCCCAGCCAAAAACTCAGCTGATACCAAACTTCTAATCACAGTACAGGCGGTCCCCGGGTTACAAACAAGATAGGGTCTGTAGGTTTGTTCTTAAGTTGAATTTGTTTGTAAGTCGGAACAGGTACATTTTTTAAGTGTAGCTCCAGCCAAAAAAAATATTTTTAAGCTTTTTGGATAGCATAGGGAAGGGTTAACATCCATGTAATGTTTGTTTTGCTGTCTATGTTTCTGTTCAGAAGATTTCACCTCACTTCCTGTCCCAATGATAATTGGATTTTGAAAATTTTAGGTTGTTGTGGAAACAAACCTTGGTGATAAAGTTTCAGTGGAGACACCTTTTTCCCATAATAACTCTTACAGGAGTGAATTTCCCTTCCTTGGGGAAGATTTCCTCTCACTTCCTGTTGTCTCCCTCCGTTTGTAAGTAGGAGTTGTTCATAAGTCGGATGTTCATAACTAGGGGACCGCCTGTACTAGCAAAAATGCACAGGAATCTTCTTTTATAAAATCTGTAATCTAAACAAATGTTTGTACATGTGGCCATCCACTGACTAAATACAATATGTTTGTGCTCAGTCTTTCATTGCCTGGACTAATGTCATAAAGCAATATGCATTTTACCCTGGACTCTGCAGCATGTTGTCTGACTCATATCAGTCCCTATGCAGTCAATTGCCGTCTGCAAAAATGTCAGAAACATAAATAAAATGGCTGGAATTTTAGATTTTATGTCATTTCAGATTAAATTAAGATTGCTTGGGAACAACAAAAAGAAAACTTAAAATCAATTTTGGAAGTAGCTCATTAGCTTCTGTAACACTCTAATTTTGGCTCACATTTGACAGATTTGCTTTAACCTCCCTGGCGGTGTTCCCGAGTGTGGCTCGGGGTGGAATTTCAGTACCAAGAGCGGTAACCCCGAGCCACACTCGGGATTGCATTGCTGGATCCAGGCAGCGCTACTCACCTTGTCCCCTGGATCCAGCGATGTCCCCCCGCCGTGTCTGCGGGCTCTGTCCGCCGCCAGATGACTCTGTGTGCCGGGCTCCGTTCCCTGCGAGCGTCGCGTCGCACGGGGACGGAGACCGGCGGGAAATTCAAAAAGTGAAACACACAGTAAACATACAGTACATTGTATTCTGTAAGACTACATTGCTGTATGAAATCATTTCACATCTCCTTTGTCCCTAGTGGTTTGCCCAGAGCCCTGCATGCACTTTTATATTATATATGTCATTCTTTCTGCCTGGAAACATGAGAATGTCCATGGCAACCAAAAAGTGTCCCTTTACGTCAAAAGTGGTTTTTGATCAGTTAGAAAACATTGATAGTAAATAAGAATCATTTACAGAATTGAGTGATACTGATTTTTGGGGAAATTTATCATCAGAAACTGAAAGTGACGACAGCGACAGTTCTGCAAATGAGCAAATTTCAATGTTTTTGGTTTGATTACATTATTGAATACATTTTATTACTATTACGTTATTATTAGTGTTGTGAATGAAGCCGGCAGTAGAGGAAGCAAGCAGCTCTGGAGCAGAGCAATATAAGCCATTGCTTTCTGTACATCACTGGCTCCTGTCACAGGTGGAGTGATACCAAATGCACTCCACCTGAGACAGCGACAGCCGACGATACCTGAGTGGAATACTGTTATTAAAGCGGAGTTCCACCCATGTTAAAGTCAGCAGCTACAAAAAGTGTAGCTGCTGACTTTTAATAATCAGACACTCACCTGTCCCTCGCTCCAGCGATGCGGTCACCCGAGGGCTTGCTCTTCGCCCCCTCCCCTTAGCGGGCCGGCATCATAAGTGTGGGCACCCGGCTTTGGCTTTAAAGCCGGGCGCGCACTGCACATGCGCGAGTCGCGCTGCGCCTTGTGACTGGCCAGCGTATCTTTTGGGACCAGTGACGTGTCCCAGAAGATCGCCGAGAGGGAGGGGGAAGGTGGACTTCCTTCCTGGAGCCGTGGCACCAGGGGAGGAAGTGGACCTGGGCCCCTGTGAAAACAGGATCCCTGGTCACCCCCCAAAAAAAGACATGTCAGGGGGCCACCTTCCATTAAAGCGGAAGTTCCACTTTAGGGTGTTACTACACTTTAAAGGTAAGTTTATTACTAAAATCACAGTGTATATATGGGCATATCTGTTCTGCAGTGGTTACTGGGCTGCTTTCAAACAGATCTGCAGATGCAGTGCAGTGCACCTGCCGGTTACCTGCACTGAGCCATAGATTTCAGTCATTACCTGCAGGTTTGGTGTGCTTTCAGAAAGTGCACCACACCTGCAGGATATATTAGAAGTTTATGGCAAAGTGCAACCAACCCGCTGGAAAGCCACAGGTGCACTGCTCTCTCTGCACCCATAATGTGTGTAAACCACAGCGAATCAGTGTAAAAGCAGACTTAGGCCCCTTTCACATGATCAGTCCGACCCAATTGGACCCTCCATTCACCTCTATGGAGCAGCAGATGTAAACGGACTTGTGCGATCCGCTAACATAAACAGAAGGGGATCCATTGCCTTCCGCCTGGGTGGATCGGATTGGAGGGTCCAGAGTAGAATGAGCTGTGTCCATGCCTGCTCTGCATATGCAGAGTGAACACAGACCTGTCATCTGCCCATTGCAGCTCGCGACCAGTTACCAAGTTGCTTAAGTGGCCCTCGCTCTTCAAAAGTTTGGGCACCCCTGTGTTAGGCTGTGCTGGGTAGCCTTGCTCAACACAGTCCTAATACACAGACAAATCAAATATCCTTATGGCATGTGTGTTCACTTAGAATTAATAGAAGTAGAAAATGCCTTACACTTTGTGACATTTCAATAAAGTTGAAAAAAATAAAGAAAAGGGGCAATGTGCTGCAATCGGTGCATTGGTCATGTTTATTTCCAACTGCACACTAGCAGCTATGTCCTACCAGAACAGCTCTTCTGGTATTCCAAACTCAGCTGTTAGAATGTTTTTTATATGGTATGGCACAGCTCAGATGTTTCAAGCAATGTTTGCCCCTTGTTAAGCTCATTAGTACAAGTCCTAAATGGGTAAAATAAATCATGTCCATGTTATATTGCAGAACCTACATTGAGTCTTCTCCATAAAGTGAATTATTTTTAAACCTTATGCCCCATGTGATGAGCATATGAGATAATGGACCATGGAAATAAATGAAGCATATATCACTTTGCTTTGTGAGTCTTACGCTCAGTGAAATTCTCATATAGGGTCCATGCTGATTCCATGAAGGACACACATGGGTATAACAAGCCCCTGTGAGTCATTAATTAGGTCCAATAACTTGTGAATATAGCAATAAAAACAAAAGCCTCCAGGCAACAAGGGTCAGTAACGGGACCATTTGCATACTAACAATTACAAAGGAGTGGTAATAAAAATAACTAATTTATTTATTAGCACGCTTGTGATTAATGAAGATTTTCCAAACACTCTGACCTCATGTTCATGATCCTTGTAAGTGAATCACAGAAGAAAATGATATACACAAATAATAAATTGTAACCAAGTTAAACTGCAGAGAGAATGTTAAATGCAATATTTCCATATTTCAAATAAGAGTGCTTTTTAGCAACTGCGTTCTGGCCTTCAGAAAAAACAAAAATTGAGATTGGTGGAAAATACAGTGATTTTCCAGTTTTGACTCAGATAAGTATAAAAATGAAAGTCAAAAATGTATAGAGATAAATCTCCCAAAAATGGTCTTCATAAATCTAAAAAATGTATAAAGGGTTTGACAACCATGGCGATTTTTGCACACTTTCTGCTTTCTATGTGCGCCCAGCTTTAAATTGCTTCAGTTGAACTCAGTCCATACAGCAGTTCTTTTAGCCTTGTGGGGACAAGACACAGCATACTCAGCACCCAGAGGGAAGATTTATCAATTCTATTGCACAGCAAAGCAGTGCAAAGTCTGGTATATATGGTTGGTTTACAATAAGAACCCAGCTGGATTCATGAATCCTTCTCTTTGCTGCTCAAAAGTAGCACTGTGACAGTATAGATCATGCCACTGACCAATTTGTTTAATTAATTTTTTGTAAATACCTAGATTGAGTCATTATGGCTCAGTTTACCTTAAAGTGATGCTAAATGATATCCCTATTTTCCTAAAAATAAATCATAAACATAGACTTGTCCAAAACCAAGCTCATAATATTTCCTCCTCCACGTGCCTCTTCCCCTGACTTCTCTGTCAAGAGCAATGGCACAACCATCCACCCATCCAAACATGCCAGGGTGCTAGGTGGTATCCTGGACTCTGCACTCTCCTTTTGGCCCCACATCCATTCACTTTCCAAAGCTTGCCGCCTCAACCTCCGCAAAATCTCAAAACGATGTCCTTTCCTAACCAATGATGCCACAAAGCTCCTGATTCATTCCCTGGTTATCTTTCGCCTCGACTACTGCAACTCCCTCCTCACTGGCTTATCTTTAAATAGACTATCCCCCCTCCAGTCTATCATGAATGCTGCTGCCAGACTCATTCACCTTACAAACCGCTCAGCGTCTGCCACCCCTCTATGCCAATCCCTCCACTGGCTGTCGCTCGCCCAACAAATTAAATTCAAAATATTAACATTAATTTACAAATCCATCCACAACTCTGCCCCCAACTACATTACTAACCTAGTTTTAAAATATCAACCTAATCGTCCTCTTCATACCTCCCAAGACCTCCTGCTCTCCAGCTCCCTCATCACCTCCTCCCATATTCGCATCCAGGACTTCTGCCAAGCCTCTCCCATTCTCTGGAATTCCCTACCGCAATCTGTCAGGCTGTCTCCAAATATATCCACTTTTAGGAGATCCCTGGAAACTTTTCTCTTCAGAGAAGCCTATCCTGCCTCCACCTAACAACTACACTTTTATTTCCATCATCAGCTCATCCCCCACAGTTATTACCCTTTCGTATCACTTGACCCTCTCTCATAGATTGGAAGCTCTAACAAGCAGGGCCCTCTGATTCCTCCTGTATTGAAGTGTATTGTAATTGTACAGTCTGCCCTAAGGTTGTAAAACGCTGCGAAAACTGTTGGCGCTATATAAATCCTGTATTATAAAAATAATACAAATAATCTATTGATCCAATATCTAATGGTCCTGTAATCTATTATTTATTAAAGGGGATCTGAGAGCACAAACCAAAAAAACTATTTAATTCATTTTTAATATTCAAAGCAAATTTCCCCATGCATCCATGTCTCAATGCTTTATTTTGTTGAGAAATCACTTTGAAAAACACTCCCCTAGTATTTCTGGCTGTGGCCATTTTGAGTAAGGGCAAATGATTCCTGTAGCATTTACTTCTGGGAATCCATATGCCCTTAGCTCAAGCATGCATGCGGGAGAGTGTGCTTAACTGAGAAAACCCCTTCTTCTCTCCTCCCCTTCTCCCCTCCCGAAGACTCCAGGGATGTATGACATCATTTGCCTAGGCAAGAAAGCAGGAAGTAACTGAAAAAATGTAAAAACAAATGTATAAATACAAGTAAATATGATATCTTTACCTATCTGTTTACTAATGCTAGCAGCATGAGGATTAAAAATAATACATTTTGATTGGGAGAGTGAAGTTACACTTTAAATCACTTCTTGCTGTGTTTTTCTGCCTCCTTTTAACAACTGCCATGAGCTATCAAACCTCTCCCTTTCCCACTCACATCCATTTGTTTGGAACAAGCAGTGCATGTTAGTTGTGGTCATGTGTACTTCTCTATGCACACTACAAATCCCATAGTGCAAAGTCTCTAGTCCATATTGGGAGTGACAAATCAACTCTCATAAAAAGTGCAGCACTTACAGATCCCTTAGTAAATACAACATTGTAAATATATATAGAATAAGCGCATACATAGTGTGAACATCAATAAACATGCATATAGTATGAAAGTTCATTAAAAAGAGGAACCAAATCTCTAGTGAGAACAGTATCTTCGGTGACAGAACTTCATTAGCTAAAGAATCATCAAAACACCATGTGTCCTCCACCAAGAATCACTTTGAGGCTTACTAGACTTGCAACCCTCGAATAGAGAAGTCACAAACTCCCCAGATCTGCAACCCCTGGGATAATCACTCTCCTCACAGCGGCTCATCAGCAGCATATAGCAAACTCCAGGCATCAACTATGTAAAGGGTTCAAAATAACAAATCCCATAGTATGAATCCAGCTATTAAGTTTATTAAAAACGGTTAAAATCACTTACAGACAAAGGACTTGCAAATCGGCATTACAAACTACAAATCCTAGAGTCCCCAGCAATGCACGCGAATACATAGTGATGTCCCACCTTCTGGCTCCGCCCAGCATGTTTCGCCTAAATTACATCATCGGGTGTACGGTATTGGGAGTGAGCAAGAGATGATGGCTACATTCCTTCATGCAGTGGGAGCATGGAGAATGAACATAGCCACCCTCTAAGTCGTATCCCAGAAGCAAAAAAAATGGAATTTGGAGATTCAGAAAAGGCTGAGAGCAATAAAAGTTTAGAATATATACAGGAATGGATTTTTCTTTCTTTTTTTAGATTAGTGGCACTTTAACATAATTTTAGATATGATTTTAACATCAGCCTTAATTGTAAATAGTGAAGCAAGAAAAGCAGAGAAAAATCTAAAAATTACTATACATTCCCATTAATTGTTTTTTCTTAATAAAAATCATCATCATTAATGGATGAATCTGCTGGCAACTTTTGCAAAACTGTTGTCTACCGAGGGTTGCAGTCTCAAGTGTTGCAAAAAAAATATATATACAGTTGTGCTCATAAGTTTACATACCCTGGCATAATTTACAATTTCTTTCACTCATGGTTAGTGTTTTGCTGAAGCCATTTATTATAAATCAACTGTGTTTACTCTTTTTAAATTATAATGACAAAAGAAACTACCCAAATAACCCTGATCAAAAGTTTACATACCCTGATGATTTTGGCCCGATAACATGCACACAAGTTGACACAAAGGGGTATGAATGGCTATTAAAGGTAACCATCCTCACCTGTGATCTGTTTGCTTGTAATTAGTGTGTGTGGATAAAAGGTCAATGAGTTTCTGGACTCCGGACAGACCCTTGCATCTTCCATCCAGTGCTGCACTGACGTTTCTGGATTCTGAGTCATAGGGAAAGCAAAAGAATTGCCAAAGGATCTGCGAGAAAAGGTAGATGAACTGTATAAAACAGGAAAGGGATATAAAAAGATATCCAAGGAATTGAGAATGCCAATCAGCAGTGTTCAAACTCTAATCAAGAAGTGGAAAATGAGGGCTTCTGTTGAAACCAAACCACAGTCAGGTAGACCAATTAAAATTTCAACCACAACTGCCAGGAAAATTGTTCAGGATGCAAAGAAAAACCACAAATAACTTCAGGTGAAATACAGGACTCTTTGAAAACATGTGTTGTGGCTGTTTCAAGATGCATAATAAGGAGGCACTTGAAGAAAGATGGGCTGCATGGTCGAGTCGCCAGAAGAAAGCCATTACTATGCAAATGCCACAAAGTATCCTGCTTACGCCAAACAGCACAGAGACAAGCCTCAAATCTTCTGGCACAAAGTCATTTGGAGTGATGAGACCAAAATTTTGCTTTTTGGCCATAACCATAAACGCCACATTTGGAGACGAGTCAACAAGGCCTGTGAAACACGGAGGTGGATCGATGATGTTTTGGGGATGTGTGAACTACAAAGGCACAGGGGATTTGGTAAAAATTGATGGCAAGATGAATGCAGTATTTTATCAAAAAATACTGGAGGAACATTTGCATTCATCAGCCAGGAAGCTGCGCGTACTTGGACATTCCAACATGACAATGATCCAAAACACAAGGCCGAGTCAACCTGTCATTGGCTACATCAGAATAAAGTGAAGGTTCTGGAGTGCCCATCTCAGTCTCCTGACCTCAATATCATTGAGCCACTCTGGGGAGATCTCAAATGTTCAGTTCATGCAAGACATCCCAAGAATTTCAAGGAACTGGAGGCTTTTTGCCAAGAGGAATGGGCAGCTTTACCATCTGAGAAGATAAAGAGCCTCATCCATAAATACCACAAAAGACTTCAAGCTGTCATTGATGTTAAAGAGGGCAATACACAGTATTAAGAACTGGGGTATGTAAACTTTTGATCAGGGTCATTTTGGTAGTTTCTGTTGTCATTATGATTTAAAAAGTGTAAACACAGTTGATTGATAAGCCAAACACTAACCATGAGTGAAAGAAAAGTTTTTGTGTTATCATTCACATTCTCTGAAAAATGGCCAAGAAATCATAAATTCTGCCAGGGTATGTAAACTTATAAGCACAACTGTATATTAAATAAATAAACAAATAAATAAACACATAACTAAATCAAATGGTTGCAAGTCATTAGCAAGAGACAGTCAGCCCAATTTGCAATAGACGTGCCTCTGATTTTGTTGCTTACTTACTTGCTAAGTGCTCCTCCCCGTGGGGTTCAAAGAATATTGTAAAACACGCTTTGTTATAAATCCAACGCAAATCAACACAAAACTATGAAAACTAGAAACTGGAAAGCTAAGTAGAAAAATACAGTTTTTTTTTTTCTACATTTTGCTCTTAGTTGCTCTTAGTTTTATTCAAAAGAAAGGTGATAAAAGTGTAAAATATACATAACCAGCCTACAGAACCTTTGTTTTAATGCCTCTCAATGCACTCTCTGTCATATCCAATTTATTTATGCATTTTGGCCTTTGCTCATCAACTCTTGATTTTTGGCTTGATCAATAAATAATATGCAGCTTTGAACTGTATATGAAGACAATGAATTTGTGTGTCTTCTGTCTGTGTCTTTTGTCTATTAAGAAGTCCATCTCCCTAAGTCCCTTCCAGTCTGGTCTGGCGCTCCGGCAACCTGTAATTATCCTCAGCTCCCCGAGACTCTTCCTACTGTCTTTGCACCTGTGACAGTTTGAAGAGGCAGCTGGCACAGCGTCCTGCAGAACTGCTGTCTCCAAACCCCTCTGGCAGCAGTGGGGTGTATGCATTAAGCATTAGGGCAAGTTAACTGGCCTGGTAATGGGCATGAAAAAACAATGTTTATATACTTTAACTCCTATAAAATATATTAATAGAATGCATTCACTATGCATAGTGCACATACCTAACTGTAAGCTATCATTTATAATTAATGTTTAAAGGTTACCCATACAAGAGTTGAACAAAGTCATTTTACAGAAGCAGTTAAATGCAGGAAAGTAAAGTCATTTAAGCATACCTTTAGTAACCTTTAAGAGTGCCGGAAGTCTATAAAGCTCTGCTTTGTAAATATTCACTTAAAAATTGTCATTAACCACTTCAGCCCCGGAAGGATTTGCCCCCCTTCCTGACCAGAGCACTTTTTGCGATATGACACTGTGTCGCTTTAACTGAAATTGCGCGTTCATGCGGCGTTGTACCCAAACAAAATTGACGTCCTTTTTTTTCCCACAAATAGAGCTTTCTTTTGGTGTTATTTGATCATCTCTGCGGTTTTTATTTTTTGAGCCATAAACAAACAAAGAGCGACAATTTTGAAAAAAAAACAAAAACATTTTTTTTTTACTTTTTGCTATAATACATATCCAAAAATATAAACAAAAAATGTATTTATCAGTTTAGGCCGATATATATTCTTCTACATATTTTTGGTAAAAAAAAAAAATTGCAATAGGCGTATATGGCTTGGGTTGTGCAAAAGTGATCATGTCTACAAACTATGGGAATAGATTTATGGCAGTTTTATTATTATTTATTTTTTACTAGTAATGGCGGCGATCTGCGATTTTTATCAGGTATGCGACATTGCAGTGGGCAGATCGGACACTTTTACACTTTTTTGGGACCAATGACATTTATACAGTGATCAGAGCTTTAAATAGCCACTGATTACTGTATAAATGTCATTGGCAGGGAAGGGGTTACACTGTAGGCGGCGATCAAGGGGTTAACCATGTTCCCTCACTGTTTTCTAACTGTGTGGGGGCTGGGCTGGCCGGGGCATGACAAATCTAACTTTTCCTGATTACAGGGAACAGTAGATCTGTGTCATGTCCCCTGACAGAATGGGGATCCGCCGTGTTTACATAGGCGGATCCCCGTTCTGCCTCTGTAGAAGGCGACCACGGGTCCCGACAGACATCGAGTCTGCCCGACCCGTGGGCATGCTCACGCCACCAGCGCTGCCTCGCAAATCACGCAAGCACAGCCAACGTACAATGACGACGGATTGCGCAGCCGAGCCAACCTGCCGCAGTACAACTGCGGCGGCTGGTCGGCAACTGGTTAAACTCTTTAATAGCTTTAGTACTATGAGGGGCTGAAAAGTTCTAGGCCTGATCCCTTTCCCAACATGTAACACCAATTGTATTATTGTAGCTGTAAATAGTGACATTTCATATGATACCATGCCAATTTGGAGGATTAGAGCTCTATTTCTCTAATTTATTGCAGGTAATTGAATGAACCATAATGAAGAAGAAGAGTGTGCTGTTTTTGCAGGACAATGCACCCTCACACAAGGCAGACAATATACTTGAATTAGAGTTTCAGTGAATAGACAATCCACCCTATTCATTAGCTCTTGCTCCGCCCCACTATTATTATTTCCAGACCTTAAAAAGAGACTAAAAGGACAGATATTTTGACATATTCAGAGGTCTGAGAAGTGGAACTACTAAGTGTCCTATTGGTCACTTACAAATTCCAGTGAGGACACAAGAAAGGAGGTACTTGTTCTGCCTGCTCAGTTAGACCCGATTGCCCATTAGCACCCTGCCTCTTCTCTGATCATCCAGCCACCCTGCCCCTTGGGTCACACCCTCTCCTTATTGGGAGCCCACTGTACTTCCCGTACTGGTAAAGTTTCTTACCTGCGGTCTCTACTCACTGGGCTCCCCTCTGGGGGAGGGGGGAATGGGGGAAAGAGAGCACTGTACAGGGGGGGGATCTGGGGGGAGAATTCTGACCAGGGGAAAATAGGGGAATCATTTTTGGTTGTACACAAAACTGTTTGTCAAATACTCCTATGCCCAGTGCAAAATGCACTTCTGAGCCTTGCACCTCGTGAGAAAAGCAACCTTGAGCCTGTGCAACAAGCACTCCTGTGCTTTGCTCCCTGTGCAATACACTCCTGTACCCTCCACCCTAGCGGACATGCAGTCCTGAGCCTTGTACAACTTCTACACATGAGCCCTACACCCTGTGCAACATGTATTCCTGAGCCCTGCACCCTGGTGACATGCACTCCTGCGCCCTACTCCCTGTGTGCCATGCACTCCTGAGCCTTGTGCCCTGTGCAACACACACTCCTAAACCCTGTGCTCTGTGCAGTGTCACTGACTACAACTATTCCCTGAGAAAAAACCCTGCCTGTTACTAAGAAAGGTGTCTTCATTGACTAATAGTGAGATGAGGTAGGTGGGCTTGAAATGAAGCTTAAATTCTATTTCTACAGTTGGTTATATAATGCACCTCACGTTTTAGAGCTATTGTACCATTCTAGAGCTGTGATTCTTAACCTTTGTGGATAAAGTACCGCATGGAGGGTCATCTAGGTGCTCAGGCACCTCCTATGAATATATTTGATGAGGGATCTTATTGTTTCAACCTAAATCAACTGTTGTATGCATCTCCACCCTTTACATACACAGACAAAAGCTCCTCCAGAGCCAATGTTCCCAAATGCAGGAGCAGTATAAAACTGTTTTCTACAAAATAAATGCAGTAAATCCCGAAGATTCCCCAACCTGTCATTTATAACATCATGACAAGGTAAATAATACATGGAATTCCAAATGCTCACATTTAGAATAATTTCTCCAGCCTTGAAGTTACCACTTGTACATCTCTAGGTACCCATGGGCATCCGCAGGTAGGGGCAAGGGGGGGAAAGCACCCCCCCTGGAATTAGGGATCATATCGGGGGTTCCCCACTTTGTCCTTATCCTAGCACCGATGGTGGGCCCTGCTCGCACCTGTACACAGTTTAGCAGGGCCGGTGACAGCTGGTGCGAGGAGCGGGACAGCGAAGGCCTCAAGCGGTGGTCAGGATGACATCCCCCGGTCTACATAGTATGAGCAAGCAGCCCAGGAGATGGAAAGGAAAGCAGCAGATGGCAGGAGCAGCGGGTACAGTGTCCCCAGCACCTCCCAGAGCCTGAACCTTGGACTCCTTAAACCTCCTCACCGCTCCCAGGCCCAGAAGACAGACTAACCGGGGGCTTAGAGAACAAGGACAGGCAGGAAATGCAAGCAACTAGGGACCGCTCCATGTCACATCATAGATCCGATAGAAGGAACAGAGCATCTCCTGTCCTCACCCAGAATGAAAACAGGTCTTGCCAGCTGCTTGCCATCATGGACATTCGCCCCCTACAGTAGGACTGGTGGCGAACTCCGGAAGCGACAGGGCGAGGAGCGTGGTCGACAGTGGCCGGGACGATTTGACACATGTCCACGCTCG
>BLSH010247891.1:205030-233618 GCA_018402905.1 Glandirana rugosa
GACGTCTGCATTATGTCCTCTCCCAGTCTCTGACGTCTGCATCATTACCTCTACCACTCTCTGACGTCTGTACCATGTCCTCTACCACTCTCTGACGTCTGTACCATGTCCTCTACCACTCTCTGACACCTGTACCATGTCCTTTGCCAGTCTCTGACACCTGTACCGTGTTCTCTGACATTCTAACGCCTGTACCGTGTTCTCTGACATTCTCTGACGTATTTACACCCCCCCCCACCCCACTGTCTCTCTCTACCCCCACTGTCTCTCTGTCTCCCCCCATTGTCTCTCCCCAGTCTCCCCCCCCCCCAGTCTCTCTCTCTGGGGATCGGGACAGACGTCAGGGAGATCACGGGGATACAGATTACCACACACATTATGAGTCATGTCATGGGACGTACGGTCATCTTACAGGTACTACCGTTCGTCGACCGTTCTGGACAAAAGTCCCCACATTTATGCAGTCTCTTACAGTCTCTTGTGCCATGTCCGCAATCTTACAGTCTCTTGTGCCATGTCCACAGTCTCTGACCGTTTCCTGTACCATGTCCACAGTCTCTCACCATCTCCTGTACCATGTCTGCAGTCTCTCACCATCTCCTGTACCATGTCTGCAGTCTCTCACCATCTCCATTACTACGTCTGCAGTCTCTGACCCTCTCCTGTATTACGTCTGCAGTCTCTGACTGTGATAATGTGATAATGGCATTGTGGAAAAGGGGCAGAGCATGGGTGACCTTAAAATGATGTCCCCCCCTGAAAAAAGTTATGCGGATGCCCATGTAGGTACCCTCATATTTTTCCAAATCCCTGACTAGAGGCAGTGTTCTAGAAAATAGATATAAGGCATTGGCACCAACCTTTAAGTAACTGCATATAACTGCTTTTGTCAATTTACACTTAACATTTATACAAATTCACTTTAAGACATTTATTGATATAGTTGTGACTACACAGAAGTGTTCATGTTGAACAAAACAGTCTAAATAGAAGTAACATGATAAATATTTTCTTCCAAATGGATATCTCAGTAACACACCTGAGACACAACTGTCAAGAGTCTAGGAGGATGATTCATTAAAACTGAAGAAAAGCACGTAGAAAATGAATGTGGAGATATTTGCCAAAAGCAATCAATTAGGTTTCACTATTATTTCTGGAGAAATGAAAGAATTCTGATTGAATGCAATGGGTAACATCTCCAGTTTTGTGTTAACTTGTGCTATTTGTAAATCAACCCCATAACGGCAACACAATTAGGTGGATTTACTAAAGTCAAACAGACTCTGCACTTTTCAAGTGCAGTTGTGTATTTTTACTTGCACGTGATTGGGTGATGGAGGTCAGCAGAGCTTTATCTTATTTACTAAACTCTGGAGCACCTGCACTTGCAGAGTGAAACTGTACTTTAAAAGTGCAAAGCCTATTTGCCTTTAGTAAATCTACCCCAATGTGTTCAAGTGTGGTTAAAGTTTATTTCTCTTTCCTACCTGCCTTTGCCCTGGAGGTGTAAAAAGGACTACTATTTTCTTATTGACTGGTGAATTATTTCAGAAGGTGATGTTCTGTAAGGAGGATGTGGGGTGTGCGGGGCTTGTGGTCACTACAAAAAAAAAAAAAAGATCTATATGCTAATATGTATTAATGCACATTCATTAACACACCGCACAAAGGTAAATGAGTCCTTAAGAAAATGCATGTTACCCAGCCTATTGCCTCTGAAGAAGCCTCTGATGAAACGTATCAGAAATGTTGTGGCTGACTTATGCATGCTTATTTATTATTTTAACTCTTTAAATAAGCGGTTTTATGCCATATTAACTTTTTTTTTGGATTGTCCACATCCAAACGTGACTGTGCAGAGTATTATTGGGACATTATGCTGGATCCTGGACCAGAAGGAGGAGAAGGACAGCACCCAGGAAGATCTGGTATTGCTGGCTAACACCTGAGCTCCACCTGTTTTACATGCAGAAAGCAAAAGATTTCCTCTTTGAGAGGAGAGGACAGTTGGCAGTACCTGATAATATTTATTACACATATATTATATATATTTATACACACTTACACTCTGTACGTTCACATCAGTTCCTGCCTTCATGAAACTTACATTCCAAGGTCCATGTTCTACATGCATACACACACATACAAGGGCCAATTTGGCAGGAGCCAATGAACCTACCAGCACATCTTCAGAGTGTGGGAGGAAATCAGACTACCTACAAGAAACCAAAGTAAGCACTAGGAGAACATGAAAACTTGCAGAAAGTGTACTAGTTGGGATTCAAATTGAGGACCCTGGTCCTGCCAAGCAGGAGCGCTAACCACTAACCTTTATGTTGCCCATGTTAATACAACCTTCTGGGATCCAGTGGCTGTGAGGCTTATCCACAAATGCTTTTGGCCTACAGTGCTGTTGCTCCAACCTATCTGACGGGTTTCTGAGTACTTCATATCTGTGTGGTCTAGGAGTTGGCTTTTAAGGTTCAGCTAAGAAAACTGAAGTGATTGTAATGTTTTTGCATTGAAACTGTAAGCTGATTGTAGCCTGAATCTAATGAGTTTTCATCACTGAGTAAGACTGGCAGAGAAAGGTTCACTGTGGATGTCATAAATAGAACCTTTGAATGGATACATCAACAAAGCATGATTCTTGGAGCGCAGTCAAGGTTGATGTTTCTGTGGCGTGACTGTGGAGAAAGGTTTAATGTCCCTGCAGTATTTTCTTTCAATCATTACAAGTGATTTTAGCCTTGCTTTAAAAATACTTATTTGGTCCTAGGGGAATTTTAATAAATCAATCTTTCTTACATACATTCTGCAATAAAATTTTAGATCTGTTCAAGAAAACGGACAATGAAAAAAAACTGATAAGAAATATGAATTTTGCAACTTGTATAGGTGTCAGTTCATAATCAGTTTTATATTTTATAGCGGAAGACTATGTGGTATTTTATAGTATTTATAGAATATTTTTAATGAGGTTGTAACACTGTGATGTAATAGCTAATAAATCCTTTGATTATAAAGCTATGCTCCAACCTGAACGTATTAGGAGATAAATTAAATAAGCAACGTCTGTTGGTAATATCTGTGGGGCTAGCTATTCGAGTAGCAAAATTTATTCCATTCAGTTAAAATTTAACCTAGTGTATATCATCTGGTGTATGCATGCGCTTTTAGTGGAAAGTTGAATCATTTAAAAGATTGCATTTGAGAATGAGAATTTTCACATGTAACCATTCCCATCCCAAATTACCAAGGTTCTTTTGCATGCCGTAGGACTTTCCTATAGGGGCAAATTGCAATAGAAACTAACCGTAAACCTAGTATGAAGTTAAAGTAAATATATATTCTTAAAATGAATGATACTATCTATCATAAACAAGTACCCGTTTTAAAAAACAATGAAATACTATTTTTCATCCTCTGTTGCATCTTTGTTGCTGTTAAACTCTCAAAGTCTGTTTGCATCTACTTCCTGTCTGCATGCACTTTAGCGATAACTGTAAAACAAATTCCAGGGTGGGTTTCCTGACAGTGATCACAGTGAAATATGCCTGCACAATGTGTGTTAAAATGGCTACTTGTAGGCTGCATCAAAAACCCATGTGACAGGGCAACAATGCGGTAGAAGTGAGAGACAGGGACGGGGCGTTGCCATGCTATTACATGGAGTGCCTAAAAAAATTGGCATTACAATGGGCTGCCATTCAGGAAAAGAGCCTTCTGGGACTCAATCCTCCAGCTGGGGTAATTTCCCTGGACCCGTATAGCACCTTACCGGAAGTACCAAGCCAATATATACATTGCACAGGTTTCCATAAGCACAGGGTCCAGTGCCTGCCAGCAACATTACAAGCCATTCCTATGCCACATCCTCTCTGACCGGAGTGGTGTCTGGGTACCACTCTTCTTGAGATATTGTAGCTACAGGAATGGATCCAGATAACACCAGTCTGTTGATCCTAATTTGAACTTTTGAGAATCTGGTAGAGTTGTGCAGAGAGATGGACATTAGTCACCTTCACTTTCAGACACTGGCCAAAAAGCTGAAGCCCTGCCTGCAGTTATATCTATGAGGGGACTTCCTGCCTTTTTTGACAGTGTCCAATCACCTGTAGGTAGCGCACAACCCTGACAGTAAAGATCAATGAAGCTGTTCTGTGTCCTGTGATGTACGTAAAAGAAATTTGATTTTAACAATTGGGTTTGCATATACTTGAAGAAAAAATGACAATTTTAAAACTAAAAATAATAACACAATCACACATTCCTTTTCCCTATTGACTTTGGGTTCTTAAATATCTTCAAAGAGTAGCATTTGCTGGTTTGTTAAACTGACTTAAGTATCACTGACTATGACCAATATAAAGACAATCAAAAGGGAGACTTCCGTGCAATTTTATATGGCTTTCAAAAGCCCAAACAACTGTCTGTGTGCATGGATGCAGTTAGCGTGTATCACACAGAGAAAAGTCCACTCTTGGGATTTTTCTCTTCTGTTAATTATAATCAGCTAACCTTGCCTACTTCTCGGAAATGCACTGCCAAGGTAACGCGTCTGACACATCAGGCTGGAGACACAGTCTACAGAGACTGAGTTATAAGCCGGCTGCACCAAGTCTGTTTATTTATCACTGATATGCTGGACTACTATGAATTTTGAGATGTGGTCCTTATATATATTTCACAATGGTTTGGGGACAAAATCCTTATACAGTAGATTTAAGAAAATATACAGTATGTAAACTGTCATTGCTTACATCTCCATCTAAAATTGCTAGATCCCCGAATGTTATCCTGAATCAGTAGCTCTAATACTGTCTGACTCATTGATCCAGAAAAATTATGCCTATCAGGAGTTCTGACATCACTCTGACATTCTCAATCTGCATTCTTGTAGTAGGTTAGCAAAACACAGGGGTTGCTTTATTAAAACTGGAGAGTGCAAAATCTGGTGCAGCTGTGCATGTTTAACAATCAGCTGCTAACTTCAGCTTGTTCAATTACGCTTTGACAAAAAAAAAAAAAAAAACTTGAAGCTGATTTTTTTTTTTTTTTTTTTGAAGCTGATTTCTATAAAGAGCTGCATCAGGTTTTGAACAATCCAGTTTTAGTAAATCAACCCTACAATGTTGCAAGTGCTGAAGCCAAAGAAAGCTAGACAACTAGGATTTTGAGATGGAAACTGGAATGACAGCTTTAACTTTAAAACAATGACTAATGTTGGTTTTAAGAAGACACTAGATGGAAAAAAGTCTACCCAAGAACAACAAGCATTGAAATATCTTTGATTTCTTGAACCTGGTGTCGTACAACTGAAGCTCACCACAGTATACTCTGCTTCTTGTCCGGTGTGTACAATAAATATGGAGTACATGCTTTAATTTTTTATTTCATAGAAAAAGAAGAATTGGAGACACACTTACATTTTTCAAAAAATAATCTCTGCACAGGACTGCTTCTGATTGCCATATTCATTATAAATAGAGTTGAGCGAACCCGAACTGTAAAGTTCGGGTTTGTACCGAACTTTGGGGTGTCCGTGACCCGGACCCGAACGTTTGAAAAAAAGTTTGGGTTCGAGTTCTGGGTTCGGGTGTTTGATCACGCATGTTGAATAGCTGCAGGGCAGCCAATCAACAAGCGTTTCACTGGTTTGCCCTTAGAAGCCATCACAGCCATGCCTACTAATGACATGGCTGTGATTGGCCAGTGCATCATGAGACCCAGCCTCTTTATAAGATGGAGTCACTTAGTGCTGCATGTCACATGCTCTCTGGGTAGTGTAGGGAGAGGATGCTGCTGGTGTTGTGAGGGACAGATTGCAGATAGATAGACAGGTAGAGATTACTACTACTACTGCTTTTAGGGACAGATTGCAGATAAATAGATAGGTAGAGATTACTACTACTACTGCTTTTAGGGACAGATTGCAGATCTCATCCTGCATTACAGAAAGATCTGACTGGACTAGGTAGAGTCTACTGCTTAGAGGGACAGATTATTGTTCTAAAATCATCTTCTAGTATTATAGGGTCAGGTTCCTGCTGTTGCTGTAAGGAACAGATTATTGTTCTAAAATCATTTTGTAGCCCTCTAGCACTTTCCAGGACTCTTTTACAGTCATTTTTGTGCAAAAAAGTTCGGGTCCCCATTGAATTCAATGAGGTTCGGGGTAAAGTTCGGGTCAAGTTCGGTACCGAACCCGGACTTTTTTCCAAAGTGCGGCCGAACCCAACGAACCCACGGGTTCGCTCAACTCTAATTATAAACAACGCCTAGGGAAGCCTAATACTGCCAAGACATCAACAAGTCATTTTCAAATCATGCTGGGGTTGGGCTCTGCATATTCAACATTACAGAGGCTAATCCAGCAAATATTCCAGAGTGGGACAGGATTAGAGCTCCTGTCCGTTTTTAAAGCTATTCAAGGCTCCATTAGAGAAATTTACTCGACATTCCTTTCCTACTGACAATGGTTTTACCAGACAGGAAGTACACAAACAGAAATACAAAACTGACAATAGGCTCCCCCTTCCCCCTACTTTTCTGAAAAAGGATTCATATTTCTACCTGGGTTGCTGTTAGAGATATACCTTCAGTTGATGGCTGGTAAAATGTTGTCATCAGGACAAAAAGTGAAAACCAGCCTGGCTAGCAGTAAAAACCAGGCATAAGTTCTAAACTCTACACAGACTGGAGCATGCACCAGGTTAAGATTGTGAATTGCAGTACATGGTGACTTGGATTGCTACAGTCTGCTGGTTAATAATTGTGTGACCTGAAAGAAGGCAATTTCTTGTAAAACTGGGAATATATTTTATCCCATTGGCACCATTGACGGGACTTATTTTTTGCCACTAACATCAACAATGAGACCTATTTTATCCCACTGACATCAGCAATGGGACCTATTTTTCCTACTGAAACCATCCATGAAGCTTATTTTTTTCCGACTAACACCAAAGATGGGGCTTTTATTATCCTATTCCTGCTGACACTAGCAATGGGACTTTCTTTTTATCTAACTGATATCAACCATGAGGCTTATTTTATCTATCTGAGACCAGCGATGGGGGATATTTTATTCCACTGATATGAAGTGATGGAGCCTATTATACTCCAACTAACACTTTCTCTTCAGGCTACCCCAGGTCTTATTTTGGGGCATGGGGAAAAGGTTTTGATGCTACTCTCAATTTATAGGCCACACACCTTGGGCCTGGTATTTTCTTCTTAAGTCTTTCAGTGTGTGCCTCCTAATTGTTTCTAAACGTAGGCACCTATGCAAATCAGACAAAATATCTTTTTATGTGTTGTCAGCACTACTCCCACATCCCTAATTGGTTGCAAACTCAAAGAAAGAACTATCCAACTAACAAATTGTATAGGCACAAGACAGTTAATAAGCTTCTTTTTGGCTTTACGTTACCTAGAACAAGTCAAAAATGGAGTGCAGGCTTTCAAGCTTGCATTTTGGTTATTCTTCTTCATAGAAAAGGGCTCATATTGTCCATGTAATACAATCATTCAAGATAAAGTCTGAAATGTAATTTTAAACATTCCCAATCATATAAGGGAGTAAAGAGCTACCAAAACCTAGGGTCCTGGCCTTGTTGACCTTAAATCTGAGAAGAATCAACGCATGAGCTTGCCAAGAAAGTGTTACACAAGCTTGAAGCAAACTATGCTTTAAGATTTCCCCAAGCGTTGAAGCGTTCAGTTTTTCTATTGTGGATGATTTGTTCGCGTAATAAACTTTTCTTAGTGCTGTCGAAAGCCAGAGTTGGTTTCTAAAAAGCCTTTTTCATGGTATGAAAAGGTAGTGAATTGTGCCCTAGGGTCGTAACCAGAGCTGTGTAAACAGATGAAAGCGACAAATCGTATATATTACACACATTTTGCCTAGAAGAGCCATGAGTAGCACAGCAAAAAAACATGCGGGTAATGATAGAAAATCTAGTTACTGCAGCTTTGCAAATCAAACGTTACATAGAGGAATCTGCTTGTGCTAGAACAGATGCAAATTAAAACATTTATTTCTTGGTTAAGGTTGATTGAAAGGCTATTTAGCAAATTACTTTGATGATGTATTTAAAAGCAATGTTTTATGCATTTGAAATACACCTTCTAGTAAGGGCTTTGCACATTATTTTCGATAATAATGAGGGAAGAGTAACAGCCCTTTCTGCAGCTATATCCTCAATTACACAACTATGCACTTTAATGAACAAGTAAAACCCTTAATTCTTTTGCTCACATAAAATAATACAGTAACTGGCTTATGATAGAATAGCGCCCCCACTGTTCATATGATCTTACACAAATCCACTCTTGCATACTTTTAGTAACGTCACATCTATTTGTGCACATTTGCTAAGTTCACAGAAGAGATTTACAAACATTTGGGGCTTAATTTACTAAAGAAATAGAGGTTGCCCTCTAAGTAACGTGAATGTTCACTTTCTAAAGTATAAATAAGGTTAACCTGTTTTCCCTTTAATGTAGATGTAAGCTCTAACAATGCACTTTTATTATTTGCTCTCCTTTGGTTTTGTAAAATATACCACTAGGCCTCATGTACACTGCTGCTGGTAAACAAACCTTTAGGAGCAGTTGGGCATTTTTTTCAGCTGCCCCTGAACTCTCCTCTATGTTATCTTATCAGTACATGTACACAGGGTCGTTTATAGTGGTTTCTAGGCAGTTGAGTTTAGAAGCATTTCTAGGAAAGCAAAAAATTTGTTCGGGACGGATGTTCAGAGAGCATTTGAAACGCCAAATGCCTGTAACAGCTTGTAAATGTGCCTAAAAAGCGTTTTGTTTACAGACATTTTTCATTTTACAAAAACAAACCGCTCCTTGACGCAAACGCGGCTAAACAGACGTTTTTAAACGTCGGTTTCTAGCTGTCAAGTTGAGTTGTTCAGGGGAGGTTGAAAAACGTCCCATGTACATGTAGCCTAAGCATTTTGTTTTATCTGTTTGATAAATGGAAAAATATACCTGTTGTCCCTGACTTTCCCTCATTTGATTTCCTTAATATCGCCTCACCCCTCCTTGATGGGCCCTGACTACTAACCAGCAACCCTTCCCAACCCTATCTCCCCCACCCTTTACCACAGCTCTTTTAACCCAATTTATTTAACTCCCTAATGCATTTTAACACAAGGGTACCCCCACACACCAACCTACTCACGTAAAGCGGGCATGCATCTCTTACACCACCTTAAAGGTTGACCTGCAGTCAAACAGCTGTATCCTCGCCCATCCCATATACAGTATCAGGAATACATTGATTATTCCCATGTCGACCGACGATCACTTGTAGAGGTTAGGTCAGGCACAGCGTTCTTCCCCTAAGACCGTTGTTTACTCAGACATGCTACACTTGACAAATTCAAAGCTGGGCAGACTATGTAACCATACTAATGAGACAGCCATATACCTGATCAGATAATGTTCTAACTATGCATAAGTGGATACTTTATGTACTGCTGTTGATCGTTCTACTTCTCCTTTATCTCTGAAGTGTTATCCTATATGATCTACAGAGGTTTCTCTGTATGTACATTATTGGGTTCCCGGCTGGGCACCCAAACGTATATTATTTACCTTTATCGTTACTATATTTGTATAATTTCTATAATTTATCCAATAAAGCTGTTGGCATAAAAAAGAAAATATACCTGTTGATTCTGCCAACAATCCAGTACTGTCCTGTGTCCTGTCTTATCTCAAACATAACAGGAAGTGGGACAGAACTACAAACCACCTCCCCCTATGTTATGGCGGGGCAGAAAGAGGGAGCTGTTCTGTAGTCTTAACACACCTCCTGTTCTAGGGAGACAACCCTATTACTCCATAGATACAGTAGAGTGAGCAAGTGTTGTCACCCTAGGAATTGTATTACTGGCAGGGTCACCAGGTGAAAAGAGGTGAACAGCCTAAAAGAAAAATATTTAACCACTAAATATAAGAACTGGTTCGCTTTATTCTATAAAATTGTTGTTCTTGGGTTTAGAAACACTTTAAAACCAACAAGATTTTTGCTAGCACACGATTGATTTATTGAAGGGAACACAGCTTCAAAGTTTGGTGAGCATCACCTTTTTTACTCCATTAGTGAATCAATCCCAATGTTTCTTATGTATGCAACATGCTTTGGTGTGCCATCTTTGTATTTACTGAATTATACTGGTCAATTCATGAGCTAAGTAAAATTGACATACGGTATTGTTCAGTTCTTTTTACCAAACTGAGACAGCAGTTTTCCATACAACATGAGTGTAGACCTTTATAAGACAATCACATATTCAGAGCTATATTAAGACATTATACTGCCCTAGATGCATCAAAATGATGATGACCTTTTGTTGTCCATTGCCCCTTGTGTCATTATTATTTTAGAAAAACAAATAACACTAGAATGCACTTTTGGAGACAGCTTTCTGTCTGCTTGATATGCAGAAGTATTTTTCAACTGTAGCGATCGCCAAACCAGATAAAGGTGAGATATGATCTCATATACCTTCTTCCCCTTTCTTTCTTTCTAAAAATGACTAGAAGTGACCAGCAGAGAGAAACAAAATAAGAAAAAAGTTATCACAATTTGTATATTTTAAGTTTTGGTGCTGCCCCTTTAATTAACCCTTCTGCCCACCAATGCCATTCAAGTAAATACAACTTTGAATACACCATAATTTAAAGCAGAGTTCCGCCCACATAATTTTTTTTGCTGTCATCCCCTATGCCTGTATACATAAAATAAATAAAAGTACTGATATATATCAATTCTGTTCATATTACTATTTATTTAGTACTTACTTTTCAGATTTTTGCCTTCCATAGCATTCCCATTTTGATTGTGGGCATGTGAAGCCCACTCGCACCCTCTTCCTGGATAAGTTGCATGCTGGTTAATCAGCACGCCCCTCCCAATCTCGCACATGTGCAGTGTATCGCCGGGTGTTTTATTATTAGCACTCACTGCTACCCACAGACTCCTGGGAAATGATGACTCATATCTCCCAGGAGCACAGGAAAGGCAGGAAGTGACGCTGATCGCCGTGGACAAGGAAGTGGAAGAAAATATGGGACCCTCTAGCAACAAGGCTGAAAGAGTGAGTAAAAAATTATTTTTTTCCCCCAAATGTTGTTGCTGATTTTTTGAGGGCTTTAGAAATGTATAGTTTTGTGGGTGGAACTCCACTTTAATTTCTAGTACTAAATTAGTTCTAAAATCTGCAAAAATTAATTATTTTTAGCAAGTAAGGCACTACACATTAAGATAATGGGGTTTGCTGAACATCACCAAACTTGACCCTTCATTACTCTCCTTACCCCTCCTCAGGTCTGATAATGTGTCCTTTGACTCTGACTCATTCTGAGGGTTGGGGTCCATTGGCCTCTCCCACCTTCCCCCTTGCCACGCTGCCTCTTCTTCATATCGAAAACAGACACCCCATTTAGCACCTTCTCCCCACACACCAACCTCGGTTTCTCTCCCGTTATCTGGCATTGGTAGCAAGCCCTCCTAATTGATTTATGACATTTATGGATTGGTTTCCAATGTTGACTCCATTGTAGTCATGTTGGTTTTTGTCATTCACAATAACACATTTACTAAAACACTAGTAACTGTTTACTTAACAAAGTGAATGTTTACCTATCTTAGTGAATGTGGTGGAGCTGTGATCACTTCAATCATCCAATAATTTACAGGCAAAATTTCTAGATTTCTTTTAAATTACACTTGCACATGATTGGGTATCCAGAGTCAACATAGCTTAAATTATTTATGAATTAACTGTTTTAATTTGCTCCCTTTCCTTCTGTATACCATTGAAAGTTTTTTGTTGTATCCGTTCCATAAGAGCAAAAAAAAAAAACCCCTGTTGATCTTGACAGAAATTCTGGGCTGCCCTGTGTCCTCTCCACTATTCTTGTGTTGTCCCAAAGAGCCCTCCAATTTTTTATTTTGGACTGGAGATCTGAAAGTGAGAGTGGTTGAGTGGGCTGACACCACTCAGTTCACAAAAATGCTGTGTTGTCATCGGAGCTGAGTGCATTTCTAACAAAGCAAACGTTATTTTTCTGGTCTTGCCGGGTCTTTAAAGTAATAAAACATGGGGAAATGTGCATGCATTGAAGATATGTACTGCAAATGATTTTTGTTTTTTTGCCACCATGCAAAAGGTTGTGAAAAGACAAAACAAAAAAAAGTACACTTCCTTGCAGGCTTTTCTTACTTTTCTTCTCTCCAGCACTCTTCTCACTGCAGCCATTCTAAGAAAGAGCAGAGGATTTAATATGCTCTTACTTCCTGGAGTTCTAACCCGCCCCCCTTGACCATGTGACACTAGACATCATCTGAACATAAATGCCTTTATTTTGCCATGTGTATGTGTGTGCCTTTTTGACCATGGTGATGACATTAAACTATAAGCTCCCATACCAGCTAACTTTCAGAGATGAGGGGGCACACTCCTTTCAGCACAGAGTATGTAGACAAAGGACAAACTCCTGCCGTATCTCTAGTTATGCAGACCAAGAAGGATTAATACTTAAAAAATGATTGGTTAAATTCTATCACTGTACCTTTTTTATCATTACTTTTTCTATATACCAGCTTTTCAAAATAACAAAGTAAGCAATTTACAGGTTAGATAATGTATTCTAGTGCAGCATGACACATTTAATAGTTAAAACGTAAGTTCACCTTTTCACAAAAAAATGATAGATGAACTAACATGGTACACCCTCCCAACTCTCCGGTCCTCACTGCTTCCATAGATGACTGGCATTGCCCACATAGCCGGTGCAGGGGTCCGCGGAATTGAAAGCCTCAATCTTCTTTCGCTGATCGCTGCCGTTTTGACCAAACGCTCAAATCTGTCCCAGTGTCCATAAGGAAAAAAGGGAAAGAAGGGCAGGGCTTTTAAATCCCCAGACCCCTGTACAGACTGCATGGGCAGGGAAATCAAATCATTCTTAGAAGTAGGTGCTGCAAGGACTGGGGGGGGGGGTGTACGATTTTAGTTCACTCTTTCAAGAGATACATTTTAATAATGATCTATATTTCAGGTTAAAGAGAGAGACACAACTAAGGAAAAAAGAGGTGTAAATGAGGGACAGCTGGAAGATATGAACCCCAATGACTAATATGTCAGTACTCCCTAGGGCGAATAATAAAGGGGAAATGGTGCGTTCCTTGGAGACAAGAAAAGAAACCAGGGTGAGACACAGAATAAAGTTATAAAATATTTATATGAGGTATATTGGTATGCTATTCTGGCTAATTTAGCAACTCTTTCTGTATCCAAGAAAATACAGACAAGACTTCTATAATCCTCACATACCACAATATATGTCTGAGTGTGAAGCACAAATAATTGTCGTTATTACCGTGTGCTTTTGAGTTTGTTTTGATGCTGGGAAAAGTCACAACTTCAGGAGGACACAGAGATCAGATGTTTGCACATATTTAAACTAACCACAATCAATTCATTCAGAATATAAAGACATGAAAGGAAGGTCTTTGAATATAGTAATTACGGCATTACCGGATTACTTCAGAAATATAAAACACTTCCAAGTCCTTCTGTTATTGTGTTATTATTTAAGCGTGTCTAGTCTGCCTTCTAAACAACGGGATGAAGAATACAATTCTGTTGCTGTAGCTTCTTCCTGCGGAATAGAGGGCTTGTACACACCAGGTCAATGCAAGTGCAATGCAATGACATTGGGGAAAAATTATTTCTTATATGCCTTGTCTACACCATGCATGTGCTTTACTTTGTATTGCATTAAAATGTAGCATGTCTGACCCCCCCAACAATCCATGTTACTTATCTTGCCATTGCTCGCTTGTTGCTCTTGCTTCCAACCAACATTCCTGAATGCAGGCTGATGTCGAAAGCTAAGGGATGGTGACATCATCTCTTGGTCATATGACAGTGCCTGGGCCCAGTGATTGGCTGCTAAGCCCAAGTACTGTTACAGAGGAAGATGTCACAAGACCCCCCATATCTGGAAGAACTGGGTATCGTTGCTGTCTGCGATGAAGGCAGGAACAGGAAAGAGTACTGGAAGGTGAGTATAACCATGTGTGTGTGCGGGGGGGGGGGGGGGGGCTTTACCAAGGTACTACCACTTTGTCCTATATGGGTGCATCTCAAACTGGCCATGGGTATAACTAAGGCTGGCCATAGGTGGAGCAAATTTCTTTCCTGCAACAACAGTTGTAGGGAGAAAAATCGCTTGATTTCCCTATCAACACAGGCAGGGTTGACAGGATAATCCCTCCCACAGATCAATTGTGTTCTACTGGCGGGGGCGAGGGAAGCCGTCCCCGCTGGGAGAGCACAGTGACTATCGCTAGCAGCTATAGCAGCTGCTAGCGATAATCGCATGTACAATCAGGCAGGTTGATCAATCAATCAACTTGGGTGCATTCAGCCTGCTCATACATGGTGTGATTCGAACCGTCTATGGCCGGCTTAAATAAACCTCCACTACCTCAACAATTAGAATTCTGTCAGTTATTTAACCACAAACCAAGTCTGCAATAAAATGCACAAAAATACAGAAACAATGTTAGAATCATTAAGAATAAGATTGCGAGGAAAAGGAAAAAAGATAATCAAAAATTAAAGGCCAGTTAAAGAATATTGTGTACAAAATATATGCAAACCAATGGAAAAAAACATCTGTTAATTTTAATGTATAACAAACATCTTTCATTGTTCATAATAAATGCTCATTTCTCAAAAGTCACTTCCGTGGGAATGAATTTATAGGAATAGCCAGTGAAGCTACAATAAACTCACTGCGGATACACACGTGCATGTAGGAAGGGGAGTGGCTTCCTGCTTATTAACATGGGTTTACAACAGCTGCATGATCCTTTGGTTTATACTGAAGAGATAGGCGCCCTGTGTATTACATTTGAGGATTATATCATTCACAGTGTAATGACAGCAGTCTTGCTGTCCCTTTGGGTAGACATCCGTAAACAAAGAGTTTTCATTCAGGTAGCAAGAGCCCACACAGCAGGTCAGGTTGTAGACTGGCAGCAACTGTTGTTTTTGTGCTTCCAGCATCCGAACATCAGAAATGGCAATAGCATCATAAAGCAGAGCAGAAAGAAAACAACCATTACAAATATTAGCCTTTCAGCTCTGAATGCACACCACAACCTTTCTAGAGAGAAATAGATCTTATATCCAAATCCACAAAGTTGAACTTACTTGCAAAAAGCTGCTGCTCCACAGGATCTTTCTATAGAGCCAAATGTTTAGGCTTCCCCAAGATTTTTGAGCATTTGAGAGAAACCCCCCCCCCCCCCTCCAATGAGGGCAGCCACCCCTTCTATCACATGCCACCACGTTCATAACTGGAACTGACTTTGGTTTGACCATGGTCTCCGGAGCAAACTGTACCCCTTCATCGCCAGACTCCTAGAACTAGTACTCCTCTCCCAGTAGCAACAGATTCTCTATATATTTATTTTTAATCAGTGGAACAAGATTCACAGTGCTATCTTTTCCCATTTTAAATATCCATCATCAAGCTAAAACTCACAAATGCATTCCTTTCAAAATTGAACAAAGAGGTAAGGATCATATACGGTAATAATAATAATAAGATCATATATGCAATAAAAACCATATGGGAGAGCTTGTAAAACAAACTACAGGCGGTCCCCTAGTTACAAACATCCGACTTAAAAACGACTCCTACTTACAAACGGAGGAAGACAACAGGAAGTGAGAGGAAATCTCCCCCTAGGAAGGGAAATTCACTCCTGTAAGAGTTATTATGGGAAAAAGATGTCCCCACTGAAGCTTTATCACCAAGGTTTGTTTCCACAACAACCAACAATTTTCAAAATCCAATTATCATTGGGACAGGAAGTGAGGTGAAATCTTCTGAACAGAAACAGACAGCAAAACAAACATTACAGGGGTGTTACCCCTTCCCTATGCTATCCAAAAACCTTAAAAATAGTTTTTTTGGCTGAAGCTACAATTAAAAAATGTACTTGTTCTGACTTACAAACAAATTCAACTTAAGAACAGACCTACAGTCCCTATCTTGTTTGTAACCCGGGGACCGTCTGTAAACAAAAGGGGGCTGACATCTGGACTGTGCATCACAGGGGGAAAAAAATCTCTATATAGGTGGTAATAGGCAGAGCTGTCAGAGTCCATAAGTCCAAACAAACAAGTTCATGAGGGTAAAACCATATACATAAGCTGTGTATTGAAGCACGAGAGGCTGCTGTCTTCAGAGATGAACTGGTTTTGAAAGGTACAAATAAAAAGAAAAGAAGTGCCACCTAAGTGCAGCAATAAAAACAGTGGATTTATTGACACAAGATTAAAAGCACTCACAGGATGACAGAAGGAATGCGCTTGTCAGTAGGGAGAGAATCCACCACTCGCTCAGTCTTGTAGGGGCTGCCAGTTGTCCACAATGCCGGAGGGGATGCAGCATGGACACCCTTTGTAGCCAAGAAGTTCACGCTGACCAGCATGGACCGCAGGGCGGAAGTGACATCACTAGGAGGAGCAGAGTTGGCTGGAGGCCTCTTGAAGGAGCTCAGAGCGCATAGCCTATCTATTCTCCAGTCATCTCCAATCCTCCTAGTGACGTCACTTCTGCTCTGCGGTCCATGCTGGTCAGCGTGAGCTTTCTGGTTACACAGGGCATTCATGCTCCATTCCCTCCAGCATTGTGGACAACTGGTGGTCCCTACAGGACAGAGTGAGTGGCGGATTCCCTCCCGACTGACAAGTGCATTTCTTCTGCCATCCTGTGAGTGCTTTTAATCTTGTGTCAATGAATCCACTGTTTTAACGCTGCACTTAGGTGGCACTTCTTTTTATTTGTACCTTTCAGAACCAGTTCATCTCTGAAGACAGCAGCCTCTAGTGCTTTCTTCATTGATTCATCAATAATGAACAAAGTTGCTGCTATTGCTAGGTGTTGGTCTGCCATATCATCCAGCGTCCTGTCCTGCATCAAGGTCCGGCATACACACGTTTTACCTCTAGTTTAATTGTAAGCGCCTGTGCTTCAAAAACTACTCCCTATTTTCTTACGAATTAAAAAAAAACACAAAACATTCACATTTTGGGGCACTTACAAAATCAGATTGCAAAACCATTGGAGGGAAAGAAAGAACTGATAACAAATAGAAAGGCTGATAACAAACAGAAATGTTCATGTTCAGCTGCTACAACCTGCAAATTGCCAGTTCACATCTTCAAATTGTGAAACAATGACTGCTCCTTAATATGTGAAAACAGTACATGAAAGGCTCCCAACAAAGGTATACCATTAAAGAGAATATTAACCACCAAACATCAAGCAGCACTAAAAGACTTCACAAGGTGAGTGTGCAATATTAACAGGGCACCTAATCCCATGTTGGGAGATTTTAGTATGACATACTTCTTTGTTCACTGAAAACTGAAAGGCTTGTGTTCTTTAATCTAGTAGAAAAAGGCAAACAAAATGCAAAATAATTAGGGAAAATAAATTATTATTCCTATACCATTGGCTAAATATTACTAATATTAGTACAATTACTACGTCTACTTATTAAAACAATATTTTATGTTTGAACCAATACTTGGCACATTTTTTTATGATTTTGTTTTTAAGTCATGTAAGGAATTTGCTGACTTTGTTTTTAAGTCATATAGTCTTTGTCACTGCATTGTTAATCCACCTGTTGTTGATGTAAGGATTCTTGGTCATTAAGACATTTACAAAGACAAATCATAAATACCTACATAAAAAATGTGAAAGTCTCCATGCACAAATCAGATCACCTCTGGCATTTTCCCAGTAAACGTTACAATCGGCAATACACCTATATACGTATATACTGTATATATGTATAAAGTCCACAACTACATTTATACTGCTATAAGAATTTTTACTGTCAGCCTGTTATATACCTACAAGATCCCTGTACTCGGATACACTCATAGGCACAAAAGTGGAGGTCTCTAGACTTCATTGGCTACAGACTTGTTCTAGATTAGTGATTTGAAGAATTGAACCAAAAACAAAAACTAGCATTTTTAGGAGAAGGCCAATACAGCCAGTATTCCTCTAATGCCAGTTTTTTTTATTAAGGCATTTAGAACACACAAAGCATGAAAAGGTCATTATGTGTTATGTTATGTGTTGTATGTTATGTAGATATCCATCATTGCATGCTATGCATTTGGTTACTATTAGGATCAGTGGATACAGATGAGGTGCATTAGCTGTGCACTGTGCATCAAAGCATAAATCTGTACACATGATCATACTGAACTTTAGGATGAATTCCAGGTAAGGATATTTTATACATAGCTACATTGGTCCTATGCATATTCCATACCTGGCTGTTTCCCCTGGAAGCTGAAATTCACTGAAGTAGACACCGCTACTACAGTGTTCTCCATTTGCTTTCAGGTCTTGTGCTGAGTGGCTGGCCTGCTGGATTCAGAACACATGCGGACAGCCAATTGGCATGGGCACCACTGAAAATGCTTTGCATTTTCTGAACAAATGCAAAGTGCTCTCTGATTGGACGAGGTAGAGAGCATGATTTCACTGCCCCATCTGTATGTATACATCCTTTTCACCTAGTTGAGAAGCCAGTAAGTGACAGATGGGGTCCCTGAGAAAGATAATAGAATATATATATATTATATCCATGTGCCCCCTTGGGGGTGGCTGATAAATGTGGTTCACCTGACGCACTGTCACACACTTTTCCTCTCATCCAGATTCTTGGAAAAGGCTAGTACTTTGTTTTGTTTTTGTTTTTTTTGTTTTATTGGAGAATAAACTTGGATGGGGGAAAGGGTTGCTGTGGGATGCCCAGTAGATTGGTAAACAGGACCGTTCTATATACACAGACCATATATGCACTCCTCTTCCTCCAGCACTGATGCTTGCTGCCTATTCCTCTACTAACTCCTCTCCTGCACGCTGCTTGTTGTTCCAGGCCGGAAGGGCAATTTATCATGCCTCCATGACATCTCTTCCTTCACCACAGCTAGCACATGGTGAGTCCTGCTCTACTGCTGGCAGGACCTCCGACCGCCCATTACAGGCAAGGGCCATGGGCTCCCAGTTGTGAAGCCACAGGCCCTCAGGCTGTAGCTAAGTACGTTGGTGCTAGCTGGGCATGGATGAACTACTACTCCCAGCTCATCCCTCTTCCAGGCCACTCCAGCCTACCTTGCTATCCAGTGACACTCCTTCCCCTGAGTGGTTTCTCCGACCTCCACAGACTGTCCACTATCTCCTCCCAGCCTGCTCCAGCCTTTCCGTCCAGCTCCCAGGGTCTGTCACTCACCGACACCGGTGGATCCTCTATGTAGTCTCCCTGTGCTTCTCCTGTAACCGACTCATTTACCTGGCTGCACCCGAGCCACCAGGCCTCAAGGTCACCCCCCCCAGATGGGGGTCTCCCTTCCAGGACGAGGCCTCCACAGCACCTCTGCTACATCTCTGCTCTTCCAACCGACACTCTCCTCCCTTGACTGGGCTGTCCCAGGGTATTTAAGGAGGCCTGGGGATTGGTCAGGGCTCCTTAGAACACCCAGATGAACCCACCTCCCCTCCAGCCTCTCTCTCCAGAATGTTCCAGTCCCTTCTGGAAAGAAGTAGGAGGATCCGACGACATCACCTAGGAACTGCCCAGTCCTACCTGAGCCACTCCCAGCCCAGAAATCAAAATAATCAGGCCTGCTCTACAATCAGCCCTGACTAAGTTTTACCTTACCTACAAAAACCCTACATACTCTAGCTCCCACTTACCAGGGGGCGCTACATATATGTACTGTGTATACTGTATATTTAATTGTCTGAAAGAACAGGGTAAAGCAGGGAATTGGAGAAAGTGGATACCTGGACTGAGAGAAATGAGGAGCCTGCCATTGGTGACCTTTGCCTCTAGATAACTCGTAGTGATATCAGAACTCCTGATCTGCATACTTATCCCAGGTAGCGAGGTTAGCAAGCCACATATGCTCAGCACAGGCTCAATAGGTTAAAAAAAGCCTTAAAAACTTTCTTTAATGAGTCTATATATCAATCTTTTTCACAGAGCATTCATTCAAGATTTACATATTTTTCACATAAACTTCCATTGGGTAAAAACATTAATACATAGACTCTTAAATATATCCCAATACATTTGCCTTTGTTCCCAGTTTAGACATTACAGTTGCAGCTGGATATGACTGGAATTCAACCTCAGATGACTCCATTTAGCCCCTTGTCTAGGGATGTGACCACAGGTCCCTGAATTAGCAGTCATTGTGAATGGATTAAAAATTGCTGAAAAAGCAAGAGAGTGGGAAGAAGGATTGTACTGAGTGAGTAATTCACGTTTCATCACATCCCGTCAGTGTTATGTAGGATTAACCCATATCGCTAGTCGTCTTTTTATGGCACCAGTAAAGCTGCAGCTGACATATGGAAAGTGAGTGGAGTTTAAATACAGACATTCAAGCAAACAATATGAATAACAGGTCTAGAGAGTTGAGTGATCCAATGTACTGGATATATGAGAGATATAAGGATTTATTTTATAATGGTTGTATCATTGGTACCAGAACAGCAAATAGTTTAAATGCAGCTTGTCAATATAGAAATCTATTAATAATTATTACTGCTAGCTTGTTTATAAGGGATTGCTATTACTATTCTTTCCTTAATTGATTAGTAGGTCACTGACCAGAAGCAAGTATGCAGGTCGGGACTTCACCAGTTTGTTTACTTGGTTTAAACAATTTATTTTTAACAGCATTATTCTCATCCAAATCTCAGCACTTAAAGCGGTAGTAAACTCTTTTCTGCTACTTCTGCCTACAGATAAGCTTATCATAACACTTACCCGTAGGTACAATTAATACCTCCTAAACATTGCATCATTTAGGAGATATTCAACCGAGCAGCAGCCGGTAACGTCGCCGGCGCATGCGCTCTGAAGTGACAGCATACTCATGCCGTTCCTTCAGAGCTCTGTGCCGCAACTATGACTCCCATGTACATACGCAGGAGTGATGTCATTGCGGCTCGGCCATTCAAGTGGTTGTAGCCCGCACACTCCGAAGGATGACTGAGTGAAGATTAGAAGCCCTGTCAGCAGTGACAGCACTCCGCTGATGGGGTTAGTTTCAAGGTAAGTCTTTTATAATGTGCTAGCAAATTTTTACAATTATTATTTCAGGTACTTATATAGGGCTGTAAATTTACACAGCACTTTTACATATATATTGTACATTCACATCAATCCCTACCCTCAAGGAGCTTACAATCTAAGGTCCCTAACCCACATACATACACATACCAGGGCCAATTTAGACAGGATCTAATTTACCTACCAGCATGTCTTTGGAGTGTGAGAGGAAACCAGAGTACCCAGGGGAGATCCATGCAGGCACAGGGAGAACTTGCAAACTCCAAGCAGGTAGTGTCGTGGTTGGGATTCGAACCAGCGTCCATTTTGCTGCCAGGCAAAAGTGCTATCCACTACACCCCCGTGCCACCCTACATTATGATATTACCTCGCAGGATTTCTTTTTTTTTATTCAGGAAAAATGTACTATTGCTTTAAGGGTTCCTGATGACAGGCAATGTTTTTCTGTGTTTGAGCTGCATTTAGAACACCTCAAACTGATTTTTTTGCCTTCCTCTAGATCAACTGTGGGTATAGGATTGTGTATTTAGGATTGTGTGATTTTTCTTTCCCCTTTTATTGGTTGAGCTAGATGGACTTGTGTCTTTTTTCAACCTTCAAGAATAACTAAAATGCGGGTCAGCTGAATCCCATTGACTTTAATTGGGCAGTATACATGCCAGTTCAGAGGCAAATGTAGCCTTTTCTTGTCAAAGCTGCATTTTCCATTTGAACGTAGCTACATGTATTTGAATGGAAAATGCAGTGTTTGACTAGAATGCCCACCAACACGAACCCTACTACTATTTTTTTGTGGTTTGCATTACAGTTTTTGTATATACTGTACAGTCCTGTTAATGTTGTGTTTGTGTTATGTTAGAGCATTCTTCTTGTTTCACTTAATAATTCATCTGCATTAATGTTGAACACATTGTTCAGTTTGTGTCCAGTGCATTCAAATGAGCTATTATCAACTCAGGTATAGTAGCAAATTTTAAAGCATATTCAGGCCAATTTCACACGGGCCTAATTGCTGACTTGCAATCTGCAATGGATCTATTGTTTGCAGTGGCTGGCCCACATTTAGCAGGAAATATGCCACCTTCTGCATGCCTGTTTGAAGAGGGATTTCCCACTGAAATCCCTCTTCATCATGCCACAATTGTGTCCCGTGGGTGTCATTGTGGTGCACTTTCATCCACCTCTACCACCAAAGTGGCTTTAGGTATCGCCTGCTGAACAGGACTTGCCCTATTTTTTGCTGTGAGACAATGCACAACTTTGTGGCTGAGCCAATGTGTATGGGCCTGTCCAGTGGCCATTCCTCAACGACTTGTTTTTTCCACCTGACAGTGCCCATGTGAAAGGGAAACAAAGAAAAATGTTATCTGGAACGCTTCCAACAGGGAAAGTGAATGTACCATAGAAGGGATCTATTGAAACATTACTTGGAAACAAATGTAACGCCTCTATGGTTATATTATGTCCATTAACTGTAAGCGCGATATCAATACAGTGCGGGTTGCATGACCAAACAGTAAAGCATATTAAATTGACATGACTAATTCTCAGAAGCTATTATCCGGAGGCTGTGGGCAACTACTAATTAACAAGTGACTATCTACTGGCTGTGCAAGGCTGCTTCCTCCGTCTGGCTGGGAACCCAATGGCTGCAAACAGAAGAAGGAAGGGGGGGGTGCCAAGCAACCATACTGTAGGATCCAGGTTTATTACGTTTAACATTTAAAACAAGTTTAGTTGCACTCACAAGTGTAAATACATGAAAGCGTGGCTCTATAGTCAGTGTTAGACTCAAAGACCTGTGGAGATGGCATGGCCGGATCGTAGCAGCCTTATCCACTCCTCTTCTGGAGCCATCGGGAAACGTGTTCGGAGGCTTAACGTGCCTCCTTCTTCAGTCCTGAGATTGGATGAGGCTGCTGCGAGGCCAAGTTTAGTGTAACTAAACTTGTTTTACAGTTTTCCTAATAAACCTGGTTACTACACTATGGTCTGCTCGGTATCCTCCCTCTCTCTTCCCTTTTCTGTTTGCACCCATGTGAAAGGGCCTATAAGTTAACAAAAAACAAAACTTAATTTTTGTTTGTATACTTAGTGCAGGGTGTACCTATAGCAGTGTATCCTCCTGACCCACTCCTGGCATCCATGGGATGCTGAGTAAATAGCCGGGTTTTGGAAGATTTAACTTCAGCATGTATACACAAGAGTTACATTATCAGTGGCCAAACAGTGAAAAATGCAATGCACATTATGGCAAGAGCTCTTGCACC
Organism: Glandirana rugosa; assembly: GCA_018402905.1. NCBI lineage: Eukaryota > Metazoa > Chordata > Amphibia > Anura > Ranidae > Glandirana > Glandirana rugosa. The sequence continues at coordinate 228,527 of BLSH010247891.1, forward strand.
AAGGCCAGGTCTAGTTCCACTTTAAATGCAGTAGCAAGTACAGCATCTAAGACACATTCATTTTCTCAGAAGTGACCCAAAGCCAATCCCTAAAGGCAATGCAAACATGGGCCTACCAAGGTGATATTTTTAATGCAAATGGTACCAGAAAAATGTTGTGTTTTATCCATTCCTACAAACAGTTAAACCGGAGAGTACAAAATCTGGTGCAGCTGTGCATGGTAACCAATCAGCTTCTACCTTCAACTTGTTCAATTAAGCTTTGACAAAAAAAAGAAGCTGATTGGTTTCTATAAAGAACTGCATCAGATTTTGCACTATCCAGTTTTAGTAAATCAACCCTAATGTATAATTGCCTAATTGATATGTATTCTTCAACAAGAAGGAAAGTAGGAGTATTTTTTACATGGCAAGCATAATGTAACTCTAGAACTGACAGGAGGAGGTGGCCACTTGCACCATACGCAACACTTTGCAAACTGCTCCAGTAACACAGTGTAATTCTGCTATTATGGGAACAGGATGCAATACTATGTTCTGAATGGTCGTTCTGATCATAGCTATTAACCATGTCTAGAGAAAATATCCCCAGTTTAAAATTCCCATTATATTTCTTGAATCTACTGAGATCAGGTGGCAGCAGGAAAATCAAAAAGCATCAGTGGAAGCATGAAGGACACAAATTGGATCCTCAAAAATGGAAAAAAAAAATATTCTCTATTTCATTCTATATTTTAATGGTAGCCAGGTGACACAAAGCATAGCTTCCAACTGTCCCTGATTTCGAGGGACTGTCCCTGATTTGGAATAAAGTCCCTCTGTCCCTCTTTCCTCCTCATTGGTCCCTCATTTTGGTCAGATCTATAGAGTTGTATATAAAATGCAATTTTATTTATCTTTCAAAAAGTGTTTCACAGTGCTAAACCTTTCATCCAATGTTTACATTTCTGCATTTGTAAATTTCAAAAGCCAGGATAAAGGGATAGCAGTGGTAATAAAAAAAAAGCACTTGTGGGTTTTTGTAACTAATCATTTTTTAATGGGGTGTGGCAGGGGGGGTGTCTTATGCCTACATACTTTTGCTAAAGCCGGGTACACACTATTAGTGCTCCGGTTGTAGCCTCTGTACTAACCATGCAAAGTTAGTTCACCGAACCCCCCCGCTGAGCTGTTATGTTTTGAAAGGGAGACGCACCCCCCCCCCCCCCGCCAGACCACTCCGATCAGTGCTCTCTGCCATCGGCTGAGAGCGCTGATTGGGAGTTGGTCAGATGCTGGTTTTCCAGCATACGCATCTGACAGAAGCTGACCAAACATACAGCTTCTGTCTGACAGACCAACATACACACAGGCCGAATGTCGGACGTTTTCTTTTAACCGGCCACTGTCTCCCGACATTCGGCCCATGTGTGCGGGGCTTAATAGGTGTCTCTTGCTCCCATGTTAAAGTTGGGAGGTATTAAAGGGAATATACAGGCAGGAGGAGAAAGCAGAATCGATTCATCAATGTTTTACTGTTTCTTCACTGTCCAATTAGCAGGTCACATATGGGAAGATGACACCACTGTACTCCTTAACAGAGAAAGTGGTTGGCTGTAATATTTCGCAGAGGAGTTTGAATCACAAAATGATTGGACGGAATCCTTTTACAGATCAGATGGCTCTCGTATGTGTATTAGAACATATGACTGGCCTAAACTTTAAAGAGGAACTGCAGTCTGCTCACATAATTTGTAATAAAAACATCTTAGCCATTCTGAAGCTTCCCTCCAACCACTTTGCATATTATTTTATATATACTGTCATTCTGTACTTGCCAAATATGCTGCAGAAATCTCCCTCCACTAAGTCTGGCTGCATCCATTTTAACTGTGGGCAGCTGAAGCTGCTGCCTGTTCATTTCCTGGATTTACACAGACACACAGAGGCACACCTCCAACTCTGTAGCTCTCATTGTGATCAAGGTGCATTCTAGTCGACAAAACGCATCAGCTGTTGTTTGCTGCGTTAGTGTCATGATGGAATAAATTGCTAATCATATATCTCCAAGAGTGCTGCCTCATTTCTTACTTGGTTCCTGGCAAACTCTCACGAGAGTGAGAGAGAGAGAGCTGTGCATGATGTCATAAGCCTAGGCTAAAGACCGGACAAGAAAGAAGAAGTGGGCTGTATATGGTATTTACTGGCAGCAAAAAAAATGTTTTACTATCCAAGGTTAAACCAACAAGGGCAGAAGATTTAATAGGTGGCAAGTTGAAAAAAATTACTTTAAACTCTTTTGAAACAAATTAGATCTGCAATAATAAAAATACACAATAAAGTGTGCTCACTGCATGTATTTCCTGATAACAACACTAGCCTAGCCTAGACGCATGCTTATAGTGTCATACTTAGCATTTGATTGTTAAATTGCTGACACACACTATGCAATGGGTCACCTATTGTCCTGAACAACCTTTCACTGACAATAACGGGAAGGAAAGAGTCATGACACATTACAAGCAGCAAAAAATCTGGTGCTTTTATGCAGATAATACATTTGTGCCACAGGAATAAGATCATGAATTAGGAGGCCATTAGCACTTCACCTGCACTTCTGCAGACTGCTGGCACTGTGCCACACACAGCTGGATATTACCAATCTCTTAGGGGAAAAAAAAGCCACAATTTCTACACTATACAAAAAGTAGATGGTATAACAACATATATTGCATGCAACACATTAAAGCTGCTTGTTAGTGGTAACATTTTCTATTCCGGAAAAAAATGGTTAAAAAGACAAGGTCTTCAGTTTGGCTACTGTATTATTATGTGGGCTGCCATCAAGGTGAAATTGACTTGTCATGTCTGCATTAGCTATAAAGACAAAGGGGAAGGGGGGTGAAGGAACTCAGTGACAGATGGATGGGATGCCAGGTGTCCGAATGGAACAGCTTATGGTTAATTGGTAAGTAAGCAGCACAGTCAGTATCTTGAATCCCACTCCACTCTCTGGCAAATGATGCATGGCAGATAACCCTGAAATAGGCACATCTGCACAAATTAAAAGCACTCATGTACCTGCAGAAATTAAGGGTAAATTGAGTGATTTAATAGCCGGCTAAAGCCTTAAGGAAAAAAACGAATATATACACAACTATTACAAAAATACAGTGCAGGCATCCCTTTTTATTTAGGGCATGCTAGCTAGCTGCAGTCTTGTTTTTAATCTCCAGTTAGAGTATAAAAAATATAACATAAAAAATATAACACCCCCCCCCCTTTTTCTACCCCTCTCTTATATAGATGCATTATATAGACGTGCAAAATGTTTATTCCCAATTTTGCACAAGTGTATTTGAAATATTTGAGTGCTGTGAGATGGTAAGAAATGTGAAAGGATGTAGAATTAATTAAAATGGGGAAAATACATGCAACAGACCAGAATTTACCAATCCGTGTGAGATAGCCAGAAAAAAAATCTCTGAGCAAACCTTGTTAATACATTTCTTTGAAAAGATAAAGCTAGCAGTCATTTCTTTGCATCATACCTATGAATAGTGTGCAATGCAGCAGTATTCAGACAACCTGCTACCTGCTGAGAGTTTGCCACATTAAAGGAAGCGTACAGCCACATGCGTCCCTAAAGACCCTGATTGGGAATCATTGCTTTGGTTGTATCATTGCGTTACTGCATCAACACAGCACAACGTATCAATATATTTAGAAAAAAAAAACAAAAAGTGAATTTCTGATTGTGAATCATTGCTTTAGTTGTATCATTGCGTTACTGTATCAATACAGTAAAAAGTATCAATATATTTAGAAAAAAACAAAAAGTGATTCCCTGATTGTAAATCATTGCTTTGGTTGTATCATTACATTACTGCATCAACACAGTACAAAGTATCAATATATTTAGAAAAAAAAAGTGATTCCCTGATTGGGTATCATTGCTTTGGTTGCATTATTGTGTTACTGTATCAACACAGCACAAAGTATCAATATATTTAGAAAAAAAAACAAAAAGTGAATTACATACTGATTTTTAAAATATTAATTTCATACATATTTTAAAAATGTTAAGGATCTTATTTTGTATACCATTAAAACAATAAGAAATCATAAAGATTTATTTGCTAAATTAATTATTTTAATCCTGACTTGTAAATACTGAAGGGTAGATTTATCACTGTTAGCTGAAATGTAATGCACATTCTTTCTCTCCATTCAGAAAATGTGGGCAGGTCCTGATCACATCAAACCATCATTGAAAAGTGGTAGTCCACTGTAATCCACTATTTGTAATTAGAGATGAGCGAACTTCTAGAAGTCCGGGTTCTGCTGGTTCGGCCGAACTTCGGGACAAAGTCCGGGTTCGGGTCCGGACAGAACCCGAACTTTGTCCCGGACCCCGAACCCCATTGAAAGCAATGGGGACACGGACTTTTAGGCACAAAAATGGCTGTAAAATAGTCCTGGAGGGTCCTAGAGGTCTGCAAAAGGATGGAAATGGGGGTAAGGGTGGGACAAGTGACCTACAAAGAAATGGGGACAGGGAAATAACTTTAAATATTTAAAAAAAAATAAAAACATAAAAAAAACAAAAATGGAGATCATCTTCAAAATGGGTCTGAAAAGTATTAATTAACGGTAGAGGCCATAGAAGTGTTCTAAAATCATCTTCAAACTGTGTCAAAAAAGTATAAATAAGCCGGGAGAACCCATATCACTGTTCTGCAAAATGTGTGTGTCACTTTAAATGAAACCGGAAATAAGTGAACATCTGTTCTGCAAACTTATTTAAAGTCTGTGTGTCACTTTAAATGAAACCGTGAATAAGTGCACATCTGTTCTGCAAACTTATTTAAAGTCTGTGTGTCACTTTAAATGAAACCGGAATTAAGTGCACATCTGTTCTGCAAACTTATTTAAAGTCTGTGTGTCACTTTTAATGAAACCGTGAATAAGTGCACATCTGTTCTTCACACAGAACATCTGTTCTTCACACATCTGTTTAGTCTGTGTCACTTTTATTATAGCCGCTAATAAGTCAACATCTGTTCTTCACACATCTGTTTAGTCTGTGTCACTTTTATTATAGCCGCTAATA
>BLSH010247891.1:242892-280307 GCA_018402905.1 Glandirana rugosa
TTTTATACTCAGTTGCGACGTGACACTACTTGTATATCAAGACATTGCTAAGTCAACATTTATTTAAAAAATGTGCTTGTCTTGCAAAACACTCTCAAACCAAGTTACTCTCAAACCCAGGTTTTACTGTATGCTTAAATTGTGTTTTACCCTGATTGTAAAGTTTTGCAAAATTTAAATTGGTAAGATATAAATAAACAGTAATAGTAATAATAACTAAAACTAATAACAATATTCATTTACAGTTTCGTACTGTTTTAGAACTTTTCGTTTGTTTATAATTTATTGAAATATCCACTTCCAGACTAGGCCTTTTCTGCCATTTTTTGTTTACATGTAACAATCTGTATTTTGGATAGAAAATTACTTAGAAGCCACAAAAATTATATATATTTTTTTAAAGCAGAGGCTCTAAAGAACAAATTGGAGGGTTTTTCAATGTTTTATGTTGCACAGTATTTGTACAGCGGTTTTTCAAACTTTTTTTTTGTGGGGGGGGGGGGGGGGGTACACGTTTTAATTTTAATGCGAAAAAAAGAAAAAAAATACATAACCCAATTCCTTTGTAAAATATAAAAGATGATGTTACGCAAAGTAAATAGATAACAAACATGTTGCGCTTTAAAATTATGCATGTCCATGTAAAGGCGACAAGTGACATAAACGTTACTATCCATAGGCAATGCTTTAAAAGCCTTTACAGGTTACCACTTTAGATTTACAGAGGAGTTCTAGCACTGGAATTACTATCCATAATCTGACATTCACGCTGATACGTCACACGTGTGGGACGATCGCCGATTGCATGCATGCGGGACCGACACGATCATTGGCCTTTGTGCGTGAGCACAGAGGGAAGGGGGCACTTTACATTTTATTTTAATTAATAATTTGGAGAGAGGGGATAGATGCATCGCATCGTTGCCTATTGATCCAAATGTATAAATGAGATATATATATTTCTAGTGGAGGGGGAAGGCTGGTCAAAGAAAAGGAAAGAAATGAAATGGAAAGAAAAGATTCCTTATATACTATTTGCTCCAAAGAATTTCTGTATCTTTTAATATTGGTGAATATCTTGGGAGAACTAGATGATGATGTATCAAATGTACTAATGCTGACACCGTTTGGAATGATGATTTAAACTTGTTTTTTTTTGTTATAAAGGATAGCATTTCAAAATAAAATCTGAATTCAAAAAAATATATTATTATTATTTTTTTTTTTTTTACACTGTTGCTTTCATTTTATTTTATTTTTTTTATCACTTTTATTGCTGTCACAAGGAATGTAGGCATTCTTATGATAGCAATAGGCATGTGACAGGTACTCTTTATCAAGAGATCTGGGGTCTATGAGACCCCAAATCCCTCATCTTATCTTAAAAGCATTCAAAACACCAAGATCAGTGTTTTCGAATGCTTTTGATTTTTTAAAAATGGCAGTTAACATCCGGGTAAACTGGAAATGATGTCCAGCTGATCGGCTCTCCGATCAGCTGGCAGAAGCACTGGCTGGCCTCTCAGGTCTCCTAGTGGGGTGGGGGAGCCTAAGAAAGCCACAGAAGGAGTTGAGAGGGGGATCTCCTGCTGCTTGTTAAAGCAATCAAGTGGCTAGTTGCCACTAGGATTGCTTTTACAAGAGAGCTGACCGTCGGCTCTAAAAACGATATTGGGATGATGCCTGCAGCGGCAGGCATCACTCCAGTATAACTACTTGAAGTCGAACAACATAGGGGTATGTCGCTGATCCAGAAGTGGATATGCCATGTGGCTAAGTCATTGTATTACTGTATATCAGAAATCAGTTTAGAATGAAAAGACCGAACAGAAGTATGTGCTACTATCCTTCAAGGTAAAGTTTTATAGCACTTTGTATAACATAACTTTGAAAGATGGCCAATCACCAAGGTGGATAAAAATCAATGATTTTTTTTTTAAAAAATGAGATAAAACAAAGTTCAGGAATATTCCTTTATACCATTGTTTTGTAAATCTATGTACACTACAAACTGTATGATTGAATCGGTTCTGATATTGCCGTTTTACTAACCTGACAGCTTATCATTCTAAATAGGAAACTTTCATTTTGTTTGCAAATATTAAATATTCTAACAGCAAAAATAAGTCCTTACATTTAAAGAGCACCTGTCATTTCACACCCGTCATGGCGGTGCCTGTTAGCGGGCATCCATTCACCTGCTGCTGCCACGTCCTTCACCTTGTGGTGTCACTGCCGCATGACCAGCCGTCCCATTAAAGTGAATGGAACTGTCGGCGAGTCAACAGCAGGTCAGAGGAGGAGCCGCTGCGGGACAGAGATGACAGTTGCTCTTTAAAAATAATGATTTAAATTGAGTTGATTTAAATCAAGCCTTTTTTCTAGTGATTTAAATTGTGATTTAAATCGACTTGATTTCAATCCAATCCACCCTGTCAGTCACCATGTAACCATTTCTACCAAAAGTAGCTTTGGCCATGGAAATAGTTACACACAAAGACAGCAGGCTAAGTTTCAAAGGATTTATTGAATAGAAAGTAAGTAATCTGTGTATTATAAGAAACCAAAGGAAATAAAAGTAGAGATGTTGCCCAGAGCTTCCAATTATATTTTAGTATTCATTTTCCAACCACTAAAAATATCAGCCAGGATGTGACAGGTTGCTATAGGCAACACATCTGCTTCCACACCTGGGTGGTAATAAATGAGCTCTACTGTCAAAGTAAGCAAGATTAGATGTGCTATGGAGATGGAAAGACCGACTGATACATTCTGCTTTACAGAAATGCCAGGAAGCATGTGTGATTTCTTTTTTCGTGCATGGACTAAAAAATGCTAGCAGCAAAATATTAAGTCTGGTAAAAAGCCATGTGATAAATCCAGTGCCTGGTGTATTCATAGCACAAAGCATACAGAAACATACAAATGTAGGCTTTGTAATATTAATTGTGTTTTAGCTCATTCTTAAAATAAGACATATACACCCCCTCCCTACAGCATCACCACTCACAATAGATACGGCTTTGAAAGTCTTTCATCATAATCTGTTAGGAAAGTGTTTCCCAATTCTGGTACTGATAGGCGTAGAAATCCCTACACGACCAATCATAAACAGGAAACAGCAGTGTGAGCCCCCCACACCCTTTAAGGCAGGGGTGTCAAACCTTTTGCCCTTCCTGGGCCACATTGCAAGAAGAGGAATTGCCTTGGGCCACACATACACTAATAATAAGGATAGCTGATGAGTAGAAATAGTTGGACAGATCACAAGTTAACGATCACTGATATAGATAATCTAGCTATTGGAGTAATACAACTTCCTTTCTTTTATAATATTTCTTTTTATAAATGTAAAAGAGGGCAACATAAAACGAGTGCAATATTTGACACTGTTTTTGATAAACATATGCATCAATGTCTGGTTTGTTAGATGTAGTAGTAATTCTCAATGAATTCTAAAGGTGCTCATCAGATATTTCGGTTCAAATTTTTCTCCTTTGTGTGCGTCATCCTTGAATATAGTTGCTCACAAATATAGGTTCTGCCGAAAACTGATGAATTGAACAAGCAATGAGTTTGTTAACTCAAGTAAGTGGATCCAAGGGGCCAATTAATGCCTCCAGCCATGGATCAAAAATAAGCCGTCACTCCAATTAATCCACAAGTATATAGGGAGTGTGTTCCTCTAGATTGCTAGCAGCATATACAGTACCTCACAAAAGTGAGTACACCCCTCACATTTTTGTAAATAATTTTTTATATCTTTTCATGTGACAACATTGAAGAAATGACACTTTGCTACAATGTAAAGCAGTGAGTGTACAGCTTGCATAACAGTGTAAATTTGCTGTCCCCTCAAAATAACTCAGCACATAGCCATTAATGTCTAAACTGCTGGAAACAAAAGTGAGCACACCCCTATGCGAAAATGTCCAAATTTTCCAGTTAGCCATTTTCCCTCTCCGGTGTCATGTGACTCGTTAGTGTTAAAAGGTCTCAGGTGTCAATGGGGAGCAGGTTTGTTAAATTTGGTATTATCGCTCTCACTCTCTCATACTGGTCACTGGAAGTTCAACATGGCACCTCATGGCAAAGAACTCTCTGAAGATCTGAAAAGATGGCCTAGGGCTATAAGAAGATTGCCAAGACCCTGGAACTAAGCTGCGGCATGGTGGCCAAGACCATACAGCAGTTTAACAGGGCAGGTTCCATCCAGAACAGGCCTCGCCATGGTCGACCAAAGAAGTTGAGTGCACATGCTCAGCATCATATCCAGAGGTTGTCTATGGGAAATAGACGTATCAGTGCTGCCAGCATTGCTGCAGAGGTTGAAGGGGTGGGGGTCAGCCTGTCAGTGCTCAGACCATACGCTGCACATTGCATCAATTTGGTCTGCATGGCTGTCATCCCAGATGTAAGCCTCTTCTAAAGATGATGCACAAGAAAGCCCGCAAACAGTTTGCTGAAGACAAGCAGACTAAGGACATGGATTACTAGAACCATGTCCTGTGGTCTGATGAGACCAAGATAAACTTATTTTGTTCAGATGATGTCAAGCGTATGTGGCCGCAACTAGGTGAGGAGTACAAAGACAAGTGTGTCTTGCCTACAGTCAAGCATGGTGGTGGGAGTGTCATGGTCTAGGGCTGCATGAGTGCTGCTGGCACTGGGGAGCTACAGTTCATTGAGGGAACCATGAATGGCAGCATGTACTGTGACATACTGAAGCAGAGCATGATCCCCTCCCATCGGAGACTGTGCCGCAGGGCAGTATTCAAACATGATAACGACCCCGATCACACCTCCAATATGAACACTGCCTTGCTAAAGAAGATGAGGGTAAAGGTGATGGACAGGCCAAGCATGTCTCCAGACCTAAACCCTATTGAGCATCTGTAGGGACATCCTCAAATGGAAGGTGGAGGAACGCAAGGTCTCTAACATCGACCAGATCTGTGATGTCATCATGGAGGAGTAGAAGAGGACTCCGGTGGCAACCTGTGAAGCTCTGGTGAATTCCATGCCCAAGAGGGTTAACGGAGTGCTGAAAAATAATGGTGGCCACACAAAATATTGACACTTTGGGCCCAATTTGAACATTTTCACTTAGGGGTGTACTCACTTTTGTTGTCAGTGGTTTAGAGATTAATGGCTGTGGGTTGAGTTATTTTGAGGGGACAGCAAATTTACACTGTTATACAAGCTGTACACTCATTACTTTACATTGTAGCAAAGCGTAATTTCTTCAGTGTTGTCACATGAAAAGATAGAATAAAATACTTACAAAAATGTGAGGGGTGTACTCACTTTTGTGAGATACTGTATATAAAAATGGACAAAAAGTCTGCAAGAATTCGTCAACAAGGAACAACCAGTTTTGTAAAAAATGCTTTATTGAAAAATCACAGTATCTACTAAATACAAGAATACACCTCCACCATATGATCAAGTAAAAAATGACAACGTTGACATGAAAACTGATGATATGAAAAAGGCGTGATTGTGAAGAGTAGGATATTTTTCTTTGGAGGGGGGATATTGCTGGTCTTTTATTGATTGTGGCACATTCCATTCAAATGACGGTGGCACTGCCTACTGAATGTGGCATGCAGTTTCGTTTTTGCCAAAAACAAAAGTATTGCAGCAATGGCATGTATATAACAATGATTGGCTGCATCCCCATGTTTAAGTGGGTGGTTGGTGGTGATAAAATCATGGCTCAACCACCTGCTTTTACCACCCCCAGCTGCATGTCTGAATGAGCCCTTACACGGTCACTTGCTCAAGTGAGCCTTTCCCTGTGAGTGTTTTAATTTGTATTCAAAGATTTACATGTATAGGCTCTGTATCCTATTCAACAGCACTACCATCTATAGAAGATTCCCGAAGAACAGATAAGTGCTAAGGTGGATCCCTAGGCGCTCCTGGCTTCACAGAATCTCTTTCACAAGCTTGTTTACTGTGATTACACATATGGGTTCCTTCAGTCATATTAAGTGGTGAGCACTATCCATTTCAGATATCTGAAATATACTGGTACTCTTAAAGGTACCCCTAATTTTCTTATTGTATTTGCAATATCTTCTGACTCCCACGTTAGATAGATGTGATGACAGCCTTGGAGATCTAGTTTGCCATTGGGATATTTTTTTTTAATTTATTTCAGGTACTTATATAGCGCAGTCAATTTACGCAGCACTTTACATATACATTGTACATTCACAACAGTCCGTAACCTCAAGGAGCTTACAATCCAAGGTCCCTGACTCACATTCATTCATACATATACTAGGGCCAATTTACACAGTATCCACTTAACCTACCAGCATGTCTTTGTAGTGAGGGAGGGAACCCACGCAGACACAGGGAGAACATGCAAACTCCAGGCATGTAGGGTTGTGGCTGGGATTTGAACCAGCAACCCTCTTGCTGCTCGGCAAAAGTGCTATCCACTACACAACTGTGCCATCCGATAGATAGAAGAAAATAAACATTTTGCAAGTTCCAGTTTGCAACCGGGAGCTTACACAAGGCTGACAAACTGCCAATTACCAAGCATCAGCACTGTCACATTGGAGGTAGGGCAATGCGTGACATGATCCCCATCCTGTAAAGTACATGTATTCTTCTTGACTCTCAGTGGCAAAAAGTGCACGGGGGAGCAATGGAAAGTAGGTCAGAGCAGCTGGTGGAGGTGCTATTAAAGTCAAAGCTGTTTTTTTGCCCTGCACCGGCAAATACAGGCTCACTTTAAAATTAATACTTAACACTTAATTTGAACTACAAATTGCTTAACCCCTGAACCTTTGATCCTAACTTAAATCTAACTAAACCTACAACTAATTTCTTATACTAAATTTAAACTTGCAGCAGAACACTTTCTTTATCTACCATCCAAAGCATCTGCATGGCTGTATCTACCCCATTCCTAGATCTAATAGTGCCACGTTCTTAAAGCGGGGGTTCCACTGGTTTTTACATTTATTAAAAGTCAGCAGTTACCAAAAGTGTAGCTGCTGACTTTTAATAAACACACACTCACCTGTCCCATGGTCCAGGGATGCGGCCACCCAATGCCTTGCTCCTCTCCTCCGTCTCTCCGCGGCGCCGCCATTGGAAGTGTGGGCACTCGGCTGTGACAGTTTGCGGCTTCACACCTGGACACACACTGCACATGCATAAATCGCGATGCGCTCTGTCAGTGGCCGGGCAATCTTCTGGGACCTGTGACGTTTCCCAAAAGATTGCAGGGAGGGAGGAGTCGCCTAGGCAGTGAGGCAACCAGACTAGGAAGGAGGAGCTGGGTACCTGTCAAAGCTACCTGCCCCCCCCCCCCAAAAAAATGACATGCATGTCAGGGGGCGAGGAGTATTTAAAGCGGAAGTTCCACTTTTGGTTGGAACTCCGCTTTAACACTAAAAACTAATGACCTGTACTGGAAAGTGTAAACATGCCTGTCCTAACATATATTTAGAATGTGACAGATTGCTCAGGATGGCTAGCAGCTACAGTTCCTAAAATATATCCTATATATTTGGAACAGAAGTGTCATTTTGCTCTTAAAAACCTAAAATCAGCCAACTTCCTGGTTGATTGTACAGTGTGTAATGGTGGGCTGGCATGCTTAAACACTGTCTTTTGCAAAGGCATTAGCAGATAATCACCTTCCCATAACTCATTACACAAGCCCAGGGGCACATTGGATTGTTACGACAGAACTGCACATTTCCAGGCTGCCTTTGTGTAGCTTTGTAATGCAGTTTTATCAAAAATGGATTACAATTGATTAACACTCTGTTAAAATGCATAGTAAATTGCTATGCTAATGAAAGCAATTAGACTATTAAAACCATGAAAGGATATGCAAGTTGCTGTACTGAAGAGGAGATTTTCTACATATGAGGGTTATATAAAGGTACCTACTAGCAGTGAAAATTAAAGGGCCATTATATGAGGACTATAAAATACTTTTAGCTGGTTAAGAGTCACTAGGGGTGACTTATATATCTAGGTACCCGACACAGATTACGGATGATGGCAAGGGCTGGCCTTTTCTGAAGTGATAGTGATTTATGTAGATCTATATTTGACAGACTTAAATACAAACTCTTACCCCTAGCAACCAATTACATTCTTTTTTTCTGAGAAAGAAGATGCTTGGTTGATATGTGTAAGTTGTTCTTCTCCATTGTCACATAATGATATGGTATTATGTTGGCTATTTTCAGACTTTTAGGGCACACACACACACTTCCAGTAGTGAAAACACAATATATTCTATCAAGGACATACATTTTATAATGTAAATTGAAGCAAAATACATGAAAGCACACCTAGTGTTAATGAACCCTAATGCGTGCTCCTACTGCACAAGAGCTGCAAGTCACTGGTTAAATAACTTATGTCTGATGGCATATGCACTTCAACATATATTAATAGCATGCATTGGTTCACTATAATTGGGTATAGGGATGACTAAATCAACCTGGGTTTGGTTTGTGGGCCATTTGTCAAACCAAGTATAAAGACCAGACATTGCCTACATTTATCTGAACCCCTTTGAAGTCTTCGGGAAGTAAATCTTGAAAATCAGTGTAGGCAATTTAAAAATCTAATAGGCAGTGTATTGTCACACAAAGGGCATGCGGACCTGGCCATTACTATGGGAGGCATGTATAAATGCAAAAAGCATTTTTATATTACCATACAGCAGGATTATTTTAATGCAATTTCAAGAAACAAAATTCATTTTCTTTTACATGCTTGAAAGATGCCTTCAAGTTGTATGTGGTGTTATGGAACAGTACAATTCCCATAGACAGCGCCAAGGACACTGTATTCTGGCATCACATATTTTGCATGTGTAATGCATTTTTTACATTTAGCTTGGGTTAAATCAGTGGTTCTCAACTCCGGTCCTCGGGACCCACCAACAGGCCAGATTTTAAGTATTACTTTGGGGAGATGCAGACTAGAATACTGCAATCACTGAGCAGCAAATGATATCACCTGTGATGCATTTCAGTTATCCTGCAAACCTGGCCTGTTGAGGGGTCCCGAGGACCGGAGTTGAGAACCACTGGGTTAAATACAGCAGCGACACCTGATTTTTTCAACAGTAATAGGCCGTAACTGACTGGTGGAACTTACTATACCAAGAAATCCAAAGACAAAACAGTATATGATATAGTAACGTGGTATAGCTTGTGATCTTAAGTAAGTGCACTGTGTTGTCTTAAATGTCTAATAAAATGTCACAAAACACTGTGTCGAAAAAGTCCATAAAACACATTTAAAACCACAACTCCACATTCTAAAGACAAGGCAGTTTATTTCCCTGAAATAAAAATTATAGTGCCATATTTCAGAGACAATATTAGCACATAGCTTGATTGGGCTGCAATGTAAGTGGGAGAGACAAGGCAGTTTTCATCAAGAAATAAAGACTAAGGCAGGGTTAGGCAACCTGCGGCCCTCCAACTGTTGCAAAACTACAAGTCCCATCATGCCTCTGGGAGTAATTGTACCCATCAGCCTTGCAATGCCTCATGGTAAATTTAGTTCTACAACAGCTGGAGGTCCGCAGGTTGCCTACCCCTGGACTAGTGTGTATTATTTCTTAGGCAACATTCAGAAAACCTATGCAGACTCACTGCACATTTTACTTTACTAAACTGCAAATTCAGAGGCAGAGACTGACAAGATTTTATTGATTGTATTAATATAGAATCTATTATTTCCAAGAAAATAATGTACAGACTCCATGAACACTACAGTAAGTCAGCCTGTTTACCAGACCACAATTGCAGCGACAGAGACTAAGCATGTTTTATCATGGAATTAAAAAAATATAGTCTATTATTTTAGAGACAACTATAAGAAGTATTGTACAGACATGATGCACAATATGCAAGGAGTTTTAGTTGGCAACAGTTTTAGTGGGAGACACCCAGCATTTTTAATCAAGAAATTAAATTAGTGTACTATTTCATATAGAAAAGCCATAAATATTGCACGGATCCTATGTACAGAATTTAAGCACTTTTACTAGGCCGCATTTTGAAAAGGGGAGACACCTGGCAGCTTCTAATCAAAAGGTCAACATTTTCATATAGTATTTCACAAAAAAGCCGGTAAAATATTGTACTGACTCCAAGCACAGTATTTAGGCACTTTTACTAGGTTGAGTTTTGAAAACTTTAAACAGCAGCTTTTCATTAAGAAATCAACATTAGAATTTAAGCTAGAAAAATATGGGAATGACTCCATACACAGTGTTTCTTTTATTAGGCTGTGTTTTGGAAAGGATGACCACCAAGCAGCTTTTAAAGTTAAAAAAAAAATCAATATTAGAATGTATTATTTTACAGAATAAAGCAAAAAAAATTGTAATGGTTCCCTGCACAGTATTAAAAGTAATACTAAAGTCTCGTTTTTAAAAAACAAAAAAAACAAACATGTTATACTTATCTGCTCTGTGCAGTGGATTTGCATAGAGTGGCCCCGGATCCTCCTCTTCTCAGGTTTTTCTTCGCTGCTCCTGGCACCTCCCTACTGTCGAGTGCCCCCACAGCAAGCAGCCATGGGGGCACCTGAGCCAAGCTCATGTGTCCATTCAGACATGGAGCAGTGGTTCAGCTCCTCTCTCTCTCCTGATTGGCTAACTGACTTTGATCGACAGCAGCGGGAGGCAATGGTGCTGCTGCTGTGTCTCAGTCAATTAGGAGGGAGAGTCTCGGATGGCCGAGGGACTCGTGGAGATCGCTGGATAGAGATGGGGTTCAGGTAAGTATTTGGGGGGCTGAAGGGGGGCTGCTGCACACAGAAGGCTTTTTTATCTTAATGCATAGAATGCATTAAGATAAAAAAAACCTTCTGCCTTTACAACCAAACCCTTTAAAGTGATTGTAAAGTCCACATTTTTCTTATAACAAACATACAAAATGGAATTGCACAGATCAACTCCGATCCTCCTCTTCTCGGGTCCCCTGCTCGCTCTTCCTCTTCTTGAAGTGCCACCATAGGAAGCAAGCTTTTAAGCATCTTTTTTATCACATTGGTATTGGTAGTATAGCACTAGAGCTGCACGATTTATCGTAAAAGAATCGTAATCTCGATTCACCCCCCCCGCGATATCCATCTCGCATTACCGCAATTCTTAGTGCAGTCATAATGGAGACAGAGACAATAGAAAAGACTGTCAGCTCAGGAGGAGATAAGAAGCTTCACACTGGGACACTTGGCTGCACTGGGCAAACCGACTTGTGGGGCGACTCAGCGCGATTTGCAGGCGACTTGACTGTAATAATAGAAGTCAATGCAAGTCGCCTGAAGTCTCCCCAGGAACCTTTTTCTAAGTCAGAGTGACTTGAGTCTCTCCTATCTGGCCAGCCTGCCAAGTCTAAGAACATTGCTGATAAAAGAAGCAAAGAAATACGTTTCAAATGATCAAATGGTTGAACTCTGGTGTATAGAAGAGTTCAGTTTAACCATTTAAAGAATAAATCTTTTCTGACATTTGTTGCTTACATGTAAAAATCCATTATTTTCTGCTAGAAAATTACTTAGAACCCCCAAACATTATATATTTTTTCTAGCAGAGACCCTAGAGAATAAAATGGCGGTTGTTGCAATATTTTATGTCACACGGTGTTTGCGCAGCGGTCTTTCAAATGCATTTTTTGGGAAAATTACAAAAAAACAGTGAAGTTAGCCCAATTTTTTTGTATATGTAAGATGTTATGCTGCGAGAATCGTGAGAGAATCATGATCTTTATTCTAAGCAAAAAAATCATGATTCTCATTTTGGCCAGAATCGTGCATTTCTATATAGCACATAGAAAAAATTGCACAGAGGATAATCATTGATTATTAATTTTCATTAAAATGCAATTCTTTCAAAGAAAAAAGCCAGCAAAATATTGTACTGACAGTAGTTTTTACTAGGTTTTACTAGGCTGCAGTTTCACAAGTAGAGACTAGGCTGGTTTTAATAAAGACATCTAATTTGGATGTTATTTTTACAGAAAAAAAAACAAAACTATTGTACATACTCAATGCACAGTATGTAAACATTTTTACTAGGCCACAGTTTCACTGGAAGAGACCAGGCAGGTTTTAATCAAGAAATTCCAATTAGAGTGTACTATTTCCGAGAAATAATAGCCACAGATATTTATAATTGTGGAGCAGTTAGAATGGACCACAATGCAAGATTTAACTAACAGAAAAAAAATATTTGCAGCAGAGTTCCAGCTCCATTAAAAATGTGTAGCACATTTACAGTGCTGCAGCACTAGAATAGGGCAGGGCAGAAGAGACAGCAAGAGCTGGTATTAATGAGAGACCAGCAGTGGTAGCAGGAGCTGATTATGATGGGAGGCCAGCAGCAGTGGTAGGAGATAGTAGTGGCAGCAGACCATCAGTGGAAGGAACTAGCAATAGTGGCAAGAGAAGGTAATGGTGGCAGGCTAGCAGACGTGAAAGAGCTGGTAATGGTGGCAGGCTAGCAGTGGTGAAATAACTGGTAATAGTGGAAAAAGGAGGTAATGGTGGCAGACCACCTGAAAGTACAGTAGGTAGCAATGGTAGTAGACTAGCCAAATGATTGCTCCCTGTTGCAGATGCCAGGACCAGTGTTGAGTTCCAACACATGGGGGTATTGCATAGTAGGCATCTGGCAGGCAACTTGTGTTGTGTGTCTGCATTTCAGCCAGGTGAATGCCCACTGGGTAAGACCACCTAAAGGTGCTGCACACTAGTATGGCCTGCCGCATGACATCCTGAAAGCCCGGGTACCAAACTAAGAATTTCTGCACCATCAATTTTAGGGTGTGTCCCAGGCAACTCAAGTGGGTGTGATTTCCCTGCCAAAGGGTGTCCAGCGACAGCCAGTGCCATTGTCAAACAAGACCTTGCCTGGCACAAGATGTTATGGGCTCAGCCACATTTTGGCCTGCCCCCGAAGAGCTTACAGAATCACTGGCCCATTGTGGCTCCAGGCATTCTAGCTGCAAAACAGCATGGCAGCATTTTCCCTTGAGTCTGTCATAGGTTCTTGTTTGCTTGGGTGGTATGGTGGTTCTGAGGAGTCCACACTGTCACCATCACTAAGGTACAGGACACAAGGCAGCAACACCAGCTCCAGTGGTGTGCCATATCCTGCATCCTTTCCAGCCACCAACAAATATACCCAGTGCACCTTACAAGAGATGTAAAGCCCCTGCCCATGCTTGCTGGACAACCTGTCTGTGGTCATATGGACTCTCCTGATGACCACGCGGTCCGGCATCACAGAGCCATTCATTTGCACATGCTGATGGAGGGCAGGGATGGTCTTCTAGACAAAAACATGGCAGTTTGGTACCTGATGATGGGGTGCAGCACAGGCCACAAAGTTATGGACAGGGACCGGTCCACCAATTAGAATAGGCGCAACTATAAACCTAGCAGTTTTGCCAACCTGACTATGGTTGTGATTGGGTGATAATTTTTTCTTTAGCTTCAGCAATAAACTTTTCTATTCAAGGATGCTGCTGGAGACAGCAGGGTGAGGTTAGGAGACTTATGGCAAGGTTCAAGTCTATACTTGGTCCTACTCTGTTAAACCCCATGCTGGCCACCTTTGCTGTTTGATGTGCTATAAGGTAAACAGCTAAACAGCACTGACATTTTTTTCTGACATACAAAAAAGTAGTCCTATAAAGGACAGTTAGGTCTCTGTACTGTGTATGCAATAATATTTAGCCCACCACAATGCAATCCACAGTATTGTAGCACAATACAGCACTATAAATAGCACTGTATAGCACTCTGCAGCAATATATAGCAGTGACTCTCTCTCAAAAATCCAAACCATGTGAGCACACTTCAAAGGTGAAGAAGTGCATTATTGATAACTGGTTGCCATAGCCGTGAACAAGTGTGATCGTTTGGCTGCTTTTCTGAACTGTGAATGAGGTTGGGTTGAACATGGACCCAAAACTCATCACTAATGAGGTGTACACCTGAAAACCAACCTAAAACTGCATATGAACAGAGACTTAGAATTTCACAAAAAAAAAGAATTCTGTTAGTAAACTGTATTTGTTTTTTTTTTCTATGAGATCGATATATAATGGAAGTAACTACCTAAGACAATGGAGTTCATTAGACAATAAAAAAAATCCAGCATTAGAAGAATCAGTAGATATACAATGAATCAAACAATTCAAAGGCCATTCATGGAATTAAAAGTTTGTACATAACAATATATTTATCACCAAAGCCTATGCCATCCGAATGTCAAGACGATGCCACATCCCAAATAACATAGACAATGGAAAACAAATTGGACGTAGGAGTTATGTTGTGATACAGTACTGCATATCTGGATGACATATGATGTTTTTTTTAACAGTGTTCAATTATGCATACATTATGCTGTTTTAAATGGATTTTAAACATTTGTATCAAAAAAATTTGTTTTATATATATCTAAATCCGAATGCTTTCTGATGCCCTTAAAGTCCTGTCCAATTTTTTTTCCATTGTCAGAATTAAAAGTTTGGTTGTAGGTGCACAAGGCCGGCCATACACAGTTTGAATCTCGGGCGGTTCAGCAGGAATCACCCGAGACTCAAATCGTTAATGGGCAGGCTGAATGCACCAACCAGCCTGCTGGATTCCCTTGTGATTATTGCCAGCGGCTGCTTTTGCCACTAGCAATAATCAGTGTCTTCTCCTGGTAGAGACGGCTTCCCCCCTTCCCCGCTGCCAGCAGACAATTGCTCGGCAGGGGGGATTGCCCTGCCAGCGCTGTCTGTGTAGATGGGGGAATCATGCAAAATTCTTTCTTGCAACCCGTCGCACCATGTATGGCCTGCCTAAGGGATTCAGAAACCTTGAGTCACTGGAATTAACTTGTCAAGCAGGCTTGTTTCTATAGTAGGTAGAGCAGGTGGGGGCAGGTATTTTAACATGTTCAGACTATTCAAGCAGATAGCATCTGGCTTTTGAGGTTGGGGTCTCTCGTGGACACAGGATCAGTGCCTGATTGGGCTGAAAACTGTCAGGTGACTATCCTCTCATGTCTTAAGACTCTAACTGGATATGCATAGATAATAGGCTAAAGAAGTGCATGCATGTAGATAACAAGACTATTGAAATAACTATCCAATTAAGGTAAACCTTTTAACTCTGTGGCAAAGCAGATGAAAATATAGGACAAATTTCTCTGATTGTCCTTCACCAGTCTAAATACTTACTATTATTAAACTCTTATACCTAACCCACCCCTATGGTTTTTAAATCAATCCACAGCCAAATAAATAAATAAATAAACAAAAATAAAAAATGTCAACGTAGTATGGCATTTTAGTGTATTTCCCAAACATCCTTTAATTTGATTCCTTTAGACTCTTCCACCCACACAGCCATGCAAATTATTGCATTGTGTAGGTAACCTGATGCACTGCACTAATAAATATGTGCTGGGAGAGGGACCTGTGGTAACCTTTTCTGATTTAACCTTACTAGGGGCTATCTGGCTTTTCACATCTTGGGTACAGTAGTAACAGGAGGTTTCAGGTGAGGGTCTTCTAAAAGTATGCCCCAATGTTTGCGGAAAATCTGTTCCATTCTACGGAATTGTGTATGGAACTGAGTGGTGATCTTATAGGTTGTATATTTGGGGACAAGGGGGGCTGGGCATGGTTGGTGTTGTGTTTGGGCTCCAGGTAATAGGGGAAAGCTCCATCTACCAAGGGTGAGGAATTGGCCTTATCACAAAACCTCTGTTTGGAAAGACTACCGTGGAATACATAGTCCTCACCCCTGTTATGCCATAGCCTACAAAATTGGCTTTTGGGTATATTGGCAACCCATCTAGGGTGGTAACAATCTAATCTACAAACATTACCACAGGTTCCCGCTCCCACTTTTTTGAGAATTTGAGGAAGGTATCAGTGTAGGAAACTCAGGACCCTTAAAATCTCACATAGTCTATACGTCGAGATAGTCAGCTTTTAACTGTCGTGAGGTTCTAGTAGTCAGAACAACTAAAAATATTGTTTGATGGTAGTTATAGGTTACTGAACATTTTTTTTTTCTAGATAATTAGAACATAGAGGTTTCACGTCCTGCAAGATAATGCCTTTCTTGACATCACTGAGTCTTGATGGACATGTAAGTACTGCCACTTTATTGTATGTATACATGATGTCCATTATTGTTTTTAGTGAGGCTATCCTGTGTTGCACTTTCCATAATCCTGAGGTGTGAGGTGGTGCTGGCTTGCTCGGCAGTGTTGTCCACCCACGCCGCTTCCCATAAATACCTGAAGCAATATGGCTGCCGCATGGACTGGTGAAGGAGTATGCATGCTCTGAACACACGCCACTCCTCCTGCTGCAACTTCCAGTACCACGTTCAAGTAGTCAGGGGAGCAACTACACAAGACCTTTGCTAGCCCTGGAGCAGTGGAAACCACCAGAGCAGGCAAAGCCGCTCACCACTCGATAGATACCTCCTAGAGAAGCACTGTTACCATTGCAGATGGAATCAATGTTTACATGCAGTTTACAAGCTCCTCAAGAGTGGCTCAACCTCTTGATTAAAGTGATTTTAAAGATGTACAACACTCAGATGGCAACGCTTGTCTCTGTGTCCTAATTAACTCCACAGCTTTGATTCTCACTCTTCCAGGCAGCCATCTACCTTCCAACTTTGGATTCATATCTGGACTTTAATTTTTGGACTTACCTATTGCTGGTGTCATTTTCTCTCCTTCCCAATGCACCACTCTCTTTTTTCTGTTTTTACAAGTTTGTATACCAATTATGCTTATGGTATTCCTAAATGTGTCTAACATGCAAGCAATTGTGTAGCCCAAAATGAGATGGACAGAATATACATTAAATATTTTACCTGCAAAACAAAATTGTAAATCTGTTTAGCCAGCCTTAGGTTTCTCATGTCTGCTGAACTGCACATAGGATAGGTAACGACTCCATTGGTTTAGCTTGGAGTCCTCCTGTGCCACCTCTCTGCTTCTAGCATGCTCATTGGACAATGACTTAGCGTCATTGCACTTTAATTGCTTGGTGAGTAGACAGATGATTCAGGAAGTTGTAAATCTGAACCAGGTAATGACAGCCTCATCTTCTTGCCTTGCAGTGCAGCACTGTGGTATAGGTGAGTAATTCACAAGACTTGCTAAACACAACTACAAATCCATTATAAATTAAAATAGTCCCCATATGTAAACTGCAACTGTGTATTTAGTTATTTGTGTGGAACAATGAATGGAAGAATGCTGTAATTTCAAACACTAGCAAAGTACTTGCATATTTGGACATTTGTAGATGTTTCTAAATGCATTGATATGCATCTTTTGCATATGAAGTATGATGGCCTGTCTGCTTTGAAATAATGGATGGTAGAATTATATAGTAAGCATGACAAGGGTTTGTCTTTTGCCATACCCTATATCTCGGAAACCTGGGAGGTATGTAGAAGGCTGCCTTCAATGTCACCCTATTTAACTGTAGGGAAGCTGTAAAGTTGATCTAGAAAAAGATGAAGGGATTACATCTTTTGTTAGGATTGAAGCACTGCAGAATCACAGAGGAGACTTCACAAGGTTAAAAATAATGCAAGATGATGATGGTAAATAAAATTAAGATAAATGCATAAGCTGAAGGCTTGAAACAATAGATCCTTGGGAGAGGCTTTCCATTAGATCCATCTTTGAGCTAAGCTTAAATTAAAAATACTTCCCTTCTGGAAAAAGTTATTTTTAAAATTATTATGAAAATGAGATGATCCAAGATTATAAATGTATGCCTGTCACCTAGTCGATGATTTTCATGCAGACACCAAATCGTAGTTGTTATATTGCTTTTGCTCACATGATGTCTTGTAAAATGTAATACATTGGATCTCTTGCTCTGGAACAGGATGGTAAATAAGTCACTGTGGCGTTAATACAGTTATCAGCCATAGCTGCTCTGTTCAATAGCAATTTGTTCCTGACTGATAGGTGCAGCCAGCTAAAAACATGTTTGTACTGATTTTCCACTTCTAAATAAATTAGTGGTGAGGTCACAGGTTCCTGCATTCATGCAACCAGAATTATGTTCCCAAAGCTCCTTGCAGACAATTCAAACAACAATCAAATAGAGATTTACCATGTCAGACATAAAATATCAACTAACAAAAACATAACATTTTTTTCCAAACAGAATATAAACAAACCACAAAATCACAAAATTAGGTATGAAAGTTGTTCTTAGGGCTAATGACAAGGAAGCACATGTAAAGAAAAACAAGGATTTATATGGATTAAATTAAATCTGATGAGATTAATGGATAACTTCACCCCCCCCCCCCCCTCCACCCTCTACAGCAAATTTCTAAATGGAACAACATACTAGTGAAGTTCAATACTCATGAACATAAAGCACTGTTCAAAAACCTGTACCTCTCATCTCATGCTGTAGTAGCCAGGGTGCCAGTTTTAAAAGTTTGTTCATGCTTGTCACCCATAAATTATAAAAAGGAGAATTGCACACCATTGTCCAATCCAAAAAAAGGTCTTCACTGATGTATTGAAGCACAGCTGTACACTAACATGGTCTCCGGGGACACTGCTCCATGACATGTTTCACCAAACTTGTTTGATCACAAGGATAGCAATGCTATTGGTATAATGTGTTAAGTAGTAGAGGTCCCATATAGGAACCATGTTAGTGTGCAGATGCAATATTTGATACAGAGACCTTTTTGGATTGGACAATGGTGTGCTGTTCCCTTATTACAATAACATACTGGTGATGCCCACAAAGTCATGTTTGCATTATAATTATTATTATACAGGATTTATATAGCGCTTTACAAAAATGAAGGCAGACAGTACAGTTACATCACAATTTGGTACAAGAGGAATCAGAGGGCCCTGCTCGTTAGAGCTTACAATCTAAGAGGGAGGGTCAATTGATACAAAAGGTAAAAGCTGTGGGGGATGAGCTGACGTAGAAAGAAATAGTATTAGGTAGAAGCAGGATAGGCTTCTTTAAAGAGAAACGTTTTCAGGGATCATTTAAAGATGGATAGATTAGAAGACAGTCGGACTGATTGGGGTAGGGAGTTCCAAAGGATGGGAGAAGCTCTCGAGAAATCCTGGAGGCGAGCATGGGAGGAGGTGACAAGGGAGCTAGAGAGCAGGAGGTCTTGGGAGGACCGAAGAGGGCGGCTTGGTTGGTATTTTGAGACTAGGTTAGAGATGTAGCTGGGGTTGTGCATGGCTTTGTAAATTATTGTTAGTACTTTGAATTTTATACGTTTTATACGTTGGGTGAGTGGAAGTCAGTGGAGAGATTGGCAGAGAGGGTGGAGGACACTGAGTGGTTGGCAAGGTAGATAAGTCTTGCAGCAGCATTCATTATTGACTGAAGGGGGGATAATGTATGCAAAGGTAATCCAATGAGGAGAGAGTTGCAGTAGTCGAGGCGAGAGATAACCAGAGAGTGAATTAGAAGCTTGGTGGTGTCACTGGTTAAAAAGGGGCGTATTCTAGCGATGTTGTGTAGACTGAGGTGGTATGATTTGGACAGGGATTGGATGTGGTCTGGAAAGGACAGTTCAGAGTCTAGGGTTACCCCTAGCACCCTGGCATGTGGGGACGCACTAATAGATGTGCCATTGATCTTAACAGAGAAGTCAGGGGAAGGGGCACCTGGGGGAGGAAATATCATGAGCTCAGTTTTAGATAGATTCAGTTTGAGGAAGTGCTGTGACATCCAGGCTGATATGTCTGTTAGTAAGGCAGTGATCTGTGAGGAGACTGATGGGGTGAGTTGAGGGGTAGAGAGATAGATTTGGGTGTCACCGGCATATAAATGATAGCGGAAGCAATTATGAGGGACTTTGCAATCTTTCTAACTTTCGGAACTTCCAGCCTAAAATGAAAAATGTTGCTCATGCCTGGCCCTTTTAGGCAAAAGAGAAAAATAGGCAATCTCCTGTTCAGATATGGTATTTCAAAGCAGGCCAGATGTGGAGTACCAGAGGAAAAACTGTGCTGCCCCTGGTCAGGGATGGCATTGTCAAATTTTCCTTTGTGAACATCATACGTTTATCATTCCAAGTAGAAAAGTGCTTACATAAATTACAAAATGAGTGAGGTGGGGCAAATTCAGTGTGTTTTATTAAATAATTACATTTTTTACCTATTTACAGTGACTTTAGTGTTGTCTTATGTTACATCAGGTATGCAGCTTTGAATTAAACAGTGCTGTTTTAGGGAAATGTTGCATGCCCCTCAATTCCCTAGTCTCAATATGAGATTAAAATATATGAACTATTAGTCTTAAGGCAGCCACACATATATCGAAATGATCATTCAATTGATCATTCAGTGCGCCTAAACTGATCAAATTGAATACAACTCATGCACCAAAGAACCTCCATTCAATCAAATTAGTGAGATCCTCATCAAGTTTGCCTCAGCCAAAAAGATCTGTGGCAGAATTTTCAAACCGCTTCTGATCCATTGAACAAATATACATGTGTGTCAGAGAACTGATGTACATTGTAATTGATTAAACAATTATCTGTAATATATTGTATGCATTGTTTGACGTTTTCAGTTGATTTCAAAATGCAGAACAATACCGATGTGCTGCATTGGTCAATATTTTAATTACTGTAATGATATATTGCATGTTTGAGATCACTTATATCTAATCAACTTAAAGTAAAAGATTACATTTTTTTGATCTGTTATTATAGGTAATCTTTTTTTTCATCTTCACTTTAAAGCCATGTTTTACACAATTGACGAATGGATACATACTGCATCCAAACACTGCATTACTTTGACGTGCACTGTACATTGAAGCCTAATATCAAATTCCAATATGCAAAACTTGGAGGATGTAGAAAAAAAAAACATAATGGGTCATATTACCTTATATGGGCTGCCACAAAAATGTTTAACAAACCTCTAAATGAAATGCAGTTTATAAATCCCTTCTATGGATTACTCTGCTACATATAATTCTGTTGTTTCCCCTTTCTTTCACATCATGCTGAAGCCACCCCAGTTTGCCAGCAATTGCAGCTAACATTTTTATATATTTACAACATACATTTTCCACACAGAAGACTGTAATAAGAAAATATTTCTATTTCATTATATTTTATTATATGCTTATTATATTTCTAGTTCACCTAATTACCTGAATAAATATGGTAATAATTCCTGCAAGTTTTAAAACCCATAAAAATAATCCATTGTGTCTGAATTACTTATTTCAAGGACAAACCGTACGGGGTGTTCTTTAGAAGAATGAATAAGTAATTTGCCAGAAATACAAATCTGACCTAATTTTTCAGTGTATTAAAAAGACAACATGCAGCGTCCATGGGGCATATGCAAACAATGAATACCCAAAGCTCCGCAGGTGAAAAATGTCTAGGATAACACCACCTCCCACATGCAACTCAGAATAGGTTCTGAACAACCAAACAGTTTTCAGAAACAAACCAGCATGAATGGAATAATCTCATTTATCATCCTATTGCCCTTTTAATAACCTTTCTATACTACCCGGGGGTCCAATCTAGCAAAGAGTGGCATTAGTTCTTGTCATACTTATGCAGCCAGAGAGAAAAGGCCGTAGATTAAATCACTATAATCAGACACTGTCAACTCACGTGAATTATTTTATAAAAGAAATATAGATATCTGAATTTTCAAAGTGTAGGTATAATTTTGAAAATCTTGCATCTACATGTTATATATGAGTTATATATATTGTTATATATAATAAAACATTGAAATTGTAGAAAAATGAATGCCAGAAGAGTTAATGTAATCAGGAAAATGGCTACCAGTGTTTTTGCATAATTTCTTAATAATAATAATGGGCAGTTGTGATCCCCTCCAAATCATTAGTGCCACTTATAAGAGGGCAGCACTGGATGAAAGCAAGGGGTAAAAGGCAAGAGTGTGCAGAAACCCTTGAGATAGTCAGCGTTTAACTGTCGTGAGTTTCTAGTAGTCAGAACAACTAAAAATATTGTTTGATGGTAGTTATAGGTTACTGAACATTTTTTTTTCTAGATAATTAGAACATAGAGGTTTCACGTCCTGCAAGATAATGCCTTTCTTGACATCACTGAGTCTTGATGGATTGTGCTTAAGGCAAGGAATATTTGTCAGGACTTTATTTCTTAGAGCAGAAACAATTTACTGTCTAGGATGTTGTCATTTACAAACCAGCATACAGCTTTGCTGGTACATGTATTTTATAGCTTTGGACCAACACGTGCTGGGGCGAGGAAGGGTTGTAGATAACTATTAAAAATGGATCCCATGTGTGTGACTCATCTTCATCACATAACCTATTATGCACTTGCCTATTCTGAGTGAATGACTCATCCAACTATTGAAGGAAGGATAAGGATGATGGCATTAAAGCATACACCCTCAACCCTGCAAGCAATGGCATCCCCAATATGTTTATCCTAACAGATGATTTTTTAGCAAGAACCAAAAAGCAATTTACTGCCAAGTGCTGTAATGTCCAGATTTACAATGAAAGGCTTACATTCAACACAAATAGCAGCATTATGAATAGTTTCCAAGCACATAGTATGTCAAAACTAGAATCCTAAGTTGCAAATGTATATTTAAAGTGTATGAATCAAGGTGACAGTGGATGGTGACGTCATTTCATGCGAACTTCCAGTTTGGCATTTTGCTTGCATGTTCTCATGTAAAAGTGAGTGCAATTGCTTTTAATGCCATAATAATTTTAATAAATGGAATTACGCTATTTGGATCTTTATGTTTGCTTATGAGTAAAAAAATATAATGGTATGACTCACTATTGTGGGATATAACCATCAAGGAGGACTACAAATTACAGCACAACCAGGATTATCACTAAGCGATTATGACTCTTATAATATAAGAGTGCACATCAGTGTGAGTGATTGGGGACACTAAAGGGGAGCACATTTTACACTTTATTTAAAGAGACAGCACCTGGCACCAGTAAAGATTGCACAATTGATTGTCACATGTTGAATTATGAAGACACAAGGATTTGGACTAATTTATGAATATCACTTGTTTTATTTTATTTATCTAATTTTTTTATATTTTTTCTCCTTATTTTTAATAGTTAATTGTATATTAATTCATCTAATTATCACGCTTGTACATATACATAAGTTGGGATTTATATAACACTATGAAACCAGGTAGCACTTAAAACCAATATATGAGGAAAAATGTTCCACTGGGGGCACCTGTTCTGGTGTGAACTATGTAAATGGGAAATCCTCCGAATTTTGTTGAGATTTCCTCTCAATTCCCTTTGAGTCTCTAGTGAAGAGAATCTCCCCAAAAGTACACATCCAACAAAAAATGCTGTACTGATAGAAGTTTAACCTTTCTTACTCTATCCAAGACTAAAGAAAACAACCTTTTGGCTATACATACATTTTACGGCTTGGTTCATACCCGAACTGCAGGAAAAATACACTGCTCAATAGCAGATGATCAGGGTTGCCATTCATTTTAAAGTCACCACATGCACTGCCAAAATGCCCACTTTTTTGCACGCTGTAGCACAATGCAATTCCATGCAGCAAGGTTTTTAAAAAAGGTTCCAGGACTTCTTCACCTGTGTATATTGCGAGTACAGCAGCCCATTTAAATACGCCACACAAGTGTGAACCTAGCCTAAGCTACACTACAAGCAAACAATTATACCACTGAAAAACATGTATGGGAGCTGTTTCACCTGCAAAATAAAATATACACAGCCATACAACACAGAAGAACCAGACTGGTGCCTTGACTTTTCTCTACTGCTTATACACAAAACACAATGCCTGGTTGCCTCCTGCCACCCCTCTGTTCACTCTGCTCTCGCCTCCTGTCAAAATATCTCTTGCAATATAATATAATGATAACATCAAATACATACACTAGTTCCATCTGAAATACATTTAATATTTTTAATGCTAACATATCTGCATTAAGGCTGGATTCACACTTTTGTATTGCAGGAACATGCATTTACATGTGCGTTACTGCAATGCGAGAAGATGTGCACGATGTGTGTTGGTGTGCTGCAGTGCCATGCGTCTTTAGTGCCCCCCTCCAATGCACCTTGTCAATGGATGTGCATTGCAGCACACTACAATGCACAGTAGCGTGCAACCATGCGTTATGGTGTGCCGTGTTATAAAAAACCAACCATGGTCCTTTTTTGATTTGGTACATTAGGCAGCTAATTAAAATTAATAGGCTGCCTTAAGGCAATACACGTTAATGTAAATATCATAACGTAAATATATAATATAAAGATTCCATAAAATTATTAAATAAAATACGTAAATTAAAGTGCCATAAAGTGTCCAGAGTTGTATCTCTCTTAACATCCTACTGAGGAAGCCCAATCAGACGACACACGTGTTTAGGAGGAGCAGCCTGCTTTGCTGACATTACACAGCCTGTTTTCCTTTATGCCTGGAGGTGGTGAGCAAGCCAGGCGGGCTTTTTATGCTTGTAATTATTTAGGTTCCTGTTCTATATAATTACCGTAGTTACCTCGGATTACAAGCATGATACGGTAGTCTGGATGCTTCAACCTGGATAGTACCCTATCAGTATATGTGAAGTGGTGGATGTTGCCTATGTAAGAAGTGGGACGCAAGTACATCAAGTATCATTTGATCTTTGTTGCTACGCGCTTATCCAGATTCTTTCTGGTAAGAGTGCCTAAATATCTTGTTGGTGGTGGTCGTCACTGCATGTAGGTGGAAGTCACAATTTATTTATCCAGCCCTCTTGTGGACTGTATTATATCAATTTCATGGAGAAAAAGAGAAGATTAATTGTTAAGAGAGATACAACTCTGGACACTTTATGGCACTTTAATTCACGTATTTTATTTCATAATTTTATGGAATCTTTATATTATGTATTTACATTGTGATATTTATGCTAACTGGCAATTTTTAGCGCTGCACTTGATTTCACTTTAACATACACAATATTGGTTATTATTGTTGTGCTGGCTGCTTGCAGTTTAATTTTCTTGGTAGCGCAGTATTTTTACCCCTGTGCATCTAATACACGTTAATGAGCTGCTAAATGCACGTCAATCTGAGATGATAATAATTTGAGCTGGTTTGGGATGCACCATGGTATAGTGCAGGGGTCTCCAAACATTCTAAACAAAGGGACAGTTTACTGTCCTTGAGACTTTAGGGGGGCTGGACTGTGACCATTGGGAGTAGAAAAGGTCCCGATGTCAGTGGGAAAAAATAATGCCCCGTTGTTTGTTTCAGTGGGAGTAATTGCAACCCATCATTGTGTCAGCGGGAGGAATTGTGCCCCATCATTGACACCATTTGGAGAAATTGTGCTCCATCATTGATGCCATTGGGCCCCATTGTTGTTGTCATTGAGAGAAATTGTGTGACATCGTTGGTGTCATTTGGTGGAACTGTGCCCCATCACTGATGTCATTGGGCCTCATTGTTGGTGTTATTGAGAGAAATTGTGTCCCATCGATACTGTCATTTGGAGGAATTGTGCCCCATCATTGAATGTCATTGGGCCCAATTGTTGGTGTCATTGGGAGGAATTGTGCCCCATCATTGATGCCATTAGGCCCCATTGTTGGTGTTATTGAAAGAAATTGGGCCCCAATGTTACATGTTCTTTCTAATATGTGACAATAAAACTTTTGAACCAGAGAGAAATTGGACCCCATTGATGCTATCATTTGGAAGAATTGTGCCCCATCATTGATGTCATTGGGCCTCATTGTCAGTGTCATTGGGAGGAATTGTGCCCCATTGTTGGTGTCATTGGGAGGAATTGTGTCTCATCATTGATGTCATTGGGAGGAATTGTGACCATTCATTGGTGTCAGTTGAGGGGGAATTATGCTTCATTGTTGGTATCACTGGATAAAATAGTGCCCCAAGCAAAGCGCCGTATCTGGCTCCATGGGCCACAGTTTGGAGACTACTGGTATAGTGGTTAGCCCTTCTGCTTGGCAACATTGGCGACACGACCTACCTGGGGTTTGCATGTTCTCCTTGTGCTTTTCTGGGTTTGCTACAACACTCCAAAAACATGCTGGTAGGTTAATTGGCTCCTGTCTATATCAGCCCTACTATGAATGTGAGTTCTGAACCTTAGGCTTTAAGCTCCTTGAGTGCAGGAACGGATGTAAATGTACCATATATGTGTAAAACACTGTGTAAATTGTTGGTGCTATATAAATACTAATATTAAATAGATATAAGTTGACCTATAATGCGTCACAACAGTGTAAACCCAGCTTAATATTTTTTTTTTCATTCAGAGTAATCAACTGCCGATTACTCAACAAAATCAGCTCAAATGTGGGAAATTTTGATGTAATAGACAATATTTCTTTAAAATAAATATAGGGAACGTATATACTTTTGTTTGTGGCTGTATGAGTCATCTACACCAGAGGTATTATGTCAAACTATACCAACAAAATTTACAGCTTGATTTTCTTTTTTACTGTAACGACTAGAACATATAGCTTGCAGTGATATTCTTTCATTACATGGCACCATTTACATTACAGTCACTTCAGTGCATTGTTCTCCACCTCCCACCTCTTATTCGCCTGGAGCTCTTATTTCAGTGCTGCATTATCATTTTCTTGCATTTTCAATTAGATCCATACATTTATGCAGCGCAGTCAGCCTATACTGGAAGGGGGTGTAAAAATAATAATACTTGGAGATGAGCTGATCCTGTCACTTACAACCCTAGATCCTTTCCAAGTGTGAAAAGAAAAATGTGCATACAAACGATGAGATATACTATATCTTAGGAGTAGAACAAAATGCCTTCTGATGGATAAGTCAACCAATTCAGCAAGGTTTGCAGTTTCTAGGAAGCTATTAAAAGCAGAGTTTCTTCTCCCTGTGCAGCAGTAATATATACCTCTCTTTAGAAGTCTATATTATATGGTGTGAAAAGAATTTCACCGTTGTGAGCTAACAGAGGTCGAGAAAGAGTTTTGGAAGGACAATGGTGCCATCCTCTGAATGCTGATTATTGACATTGCCAGAATAGCAGCATGAATTTTTACAGCTGGTTCTAATCAAGGTAACGGAAAAGCATTATTAGAAAAAAAAGAAAATGTTTTTATGTGAAAGCAGGTACATTTAGCAGTAGCCCAGAGTTCAATGTATTGTGAAAAGTTTATGGATCAAAATATTGACGCGTACTGTGAAATACATCCAATCACGCCACTGCACAAGGTTAATCAAAGTGAGTTATGAAAAGGCTTTGTTGCCCATTAAATTTGTACATTTCATGCTTTCTATCTTATAGGAATATAGACTATATATCTGTCGATATATATTATTATTATTGTGCAGGATTTAAAAAGTGCGAGCGGGTTACATAGCACTTTACAAAAAGAAGGCAAACATTATAGTTACAATACAATTTGGTACAAGAGGAATTATATATATATATATATATATATATATATATACAGTATCTCACAAAAGTGAGTACACCCCTCACATTTTTGTAAGTATTTTTTTTATACCTTTTCGTGTGACAACACTGAAGAAATGACGTTTTGCTACAATGTAAAGTAGTGAGTGTACAGCTTGTATAACAGTGTAAATTTGCTGTCCCCTCAAAATAATTCAACACATAGCCATTAATGTCTAAACTGCTGGCAACAATAATGAGTACACCCTTAAGTGAATATGTCTAAATTGGGCCCAATTAGCCATTTTCCCTCCGAGGTGTCATGTAAATCATTAGTGTTACAAGGTCTCAGGTGTAAATGAGGAGCAGGTGTATTAAATTTGGTGTTATCGCTCTCACTCTCATACTGGTCACTGGAACATGGCACCTTATGGCAAAAGAACTCTCTGAGGATCTGAAAAAAAGAATTGTTGCTCTACATAAAGATGGACTAGGCCAGGGGTAGGGAACCTGCGGCTCTCCAGCTGTTGTAGAACTACATTTCCCATCATGCTTCTGGGAGTAATTGTATCCATCAGCCTTGCAATGCCTCATGGGAAATGTAGTTCAACAACATCTGGAGAGCCGCAGGTTCCCTACCCCTGGACTAGGCTATAAGAAGTTTGCCAAGACCCTGAAACTGAGCTGTAGCATGGTGGCTAAGACTATACAGCAGTTACACAGGACAGGTTCCACTCAGAACAGGCCTCGCCATGGTCGACCAAAGAAATTGAGTGCACGTGCTCAGCGTCATATCCACAGGTTGTCTTTGGGAAATAGACGTATGAGTGCTGCCAGCATTGCTGCAGAGGTTGAAGGGGTGGGGGGTCAGCCTGTTAGTGCTCAGACCATATGCCGCACATTGCATCAAATTAGTCTGCATGGCCGTAGTCCCAGAAGGGTGCCTCTTCTAAAGATAATGCACAAGAAAGCCCGCAAACAGCTGAAGACAAGCAGACTAAGGGACATGAATTACTGGAACCATGTCCTGTGGTCTGATGAGACAAGATAAACTCATTTGGTTCAGATGAAGTCAAGCGTGTGTGGTGGCAACCAGGTGAGGAGTAGAAAGACAAATGTGTCTTGCCTAGAGTCAAGCATGGTGGTGGAAGTGTCATGGTCTGAGGCTGCATGAGTGTTGCCAGCCCTGGGGAGCTACAGTTCATTGAGAGAATCATGAATGCCAACATGTACTGTGACATACTGAATCATGATCCCCTCCCTTCAGAGATTGGGATGCAGGACAGTATTCCAACATGATAATGACCCCAAACACACCTCTAAGACGACCAATGCCTTGATAAAGAGGCTGAGGGTAAAGGTGATGGACTGGCCAAGCATGTCTCCAGACCTAAACCATATTTAGCATCTGTGGGGCATTCTCAAACGGAAGGTGGAGGAGCGCAAGGTCTCTAACATCCACCATCTCTGTGATGTCGTCATGGAGGAGTGGAAGAGGACTCCAGTGGCAACCTGTGAAGCTCTGGTGAACTCCATATCCAAGAAGGTTAAGGCAGTGCTGGAAAATAATGGCGGCCACACAAAATATTGACACTTTGGGCTCAGTTTGGACATGTTCACTTAGGGGTGCATTCACTTTTGTTGCCAGCGGTTTAAATATTAATGGCTGTGTGTTGAGTTATTTTGAGGGGACAGCAAATTTACACTATTATACAAGCTGTACACTCACTACTTTACATTGTAGCAAGGTGTCATTTCTTCAGTGTTGTCACATGAAAAGATATAATAAAATATTGACAAAAATGTGAGGGGTGTACTCACTTTTGTGAGACACTGTACATACCGTATATATAGTATATTTTTTAACCCAAGATTCAAAAAAACTTTCACCCAAGCACCCAAACATTTTACACATGAGATTCAATTAGACAATTGGGTGATTCTTGGATTAAATGCATTGATAATTGGAGCCCTTACTGTTATTGTAAGTGTATCACAGTGCACAATATGCAGAAATGCAGGTTTTGACCATGGCAACCGAGCACAATTCCATACATTGCTGTTTGCAAATGATTCTAGTGATAAATACCCATATACTGTATATGCTGCTTTGTTTGCTCTGGAATAACAGTATACAGGTCTTTGGAGTTTTTGCTTTGTCTGGCACATGTGCATTGCATACCATAGTGAGCAATCTTGTTGTTTGCCACATTTTTTTTTTTTGTATTTTCATAGTTTTACATTAGAATTTTAACACTCATATTTTTGCATACTGCTAACTGGAAGAGCAATATATCCATTGGACATGAACATGAATGTATGCTTTAGCATGGGGACGCAATCAATGCATGCACATGTCTCTGTGAACTTATAAAATACTTGCATTGCAAGTGTACCAATTATTTTTAGAGCAATTTCTCGCTGCTCCTGCATCTCCTTTTACTAAATCAGGTTCATTGCCTTCACGGCACCACTCCAACACCTAGCACACCAGTTCAACATTACTGGTATTGACAGACCTGCCAACCTGCCTAAACTAATATGCGACTAAGGGGTCGGGTGGAACCACTATAAACAGAAGGTAGGATACCTTAAAGTATGAAGTAAACACAAATATTCAATCATGTGTAGCATACTTTTAAGCTTTAAGCTCATGCCATCTCTGAACGTGAGCTCTGTTCTCTCTTCATTGATGCCAAAACTACTTTGCTAATCACCATAATCAGTTAATGCTCTCTGGGATGTAAATTTAGTATTGGTGAAGAAGTACCAAAGGTAGGTAGGTGGCATTGCACGTGAGCTTATGACTTTGTAATATCAGGCCCAAATGATTGCGAGGAAGAGTGTTTAACGCTCACAACACCTCAGCCCTTGTTTCTGCCATGTGATGTCATCTTTGTCCGCCTAAGGCCCCTTACACACATGCGGACTGTTTATTTCATCAGTTCAGTCACATTTTTACAAAGAAAGAACGGATTAAGTTTTTCATCAGTATCTCATCAGTTTCTCCTCAGTTCCCCATCATTTTTTATCAGTTTTTTTTACATCCACTGCCAATGCAAAGTAATGTAAATGGATGATCATCCGTTTACATCCATTTTTCCTTGAGATGCATTGATGTCCATTTTTCATCAGTCAACAGATGGATGAAAAATGGACAAACCGTCTGCATCTGTAAAAGGGGCCTAAGAGTCGCTGGTCGAGTTTATGGCAGAATCTGATTTCTGTCTAATGTATTTGAGCAGAACACTCAGCTTGGTTTGTGAACACAATTATTTGTGTTTAATACTTCAACAAACGGTACCTCAGGTATTACACACGGCTGGTGCGCCTTTCTTTCTTCTTGTCATCCAAATGTGAGCACATATATATATACAAGTAGATGATATGTAGAGGTTCTTTCATTCATATACACATTTCTTGAGACAAAAAGATAAAGACCACTAGCATGCGCATTTTATACAAAAAATGCTAAGAATAGTTTTTGGGGCACTGTATCCAAGCTCTTGTATAAATTTATGTGTGCATTTTCATTAAAGCACTATTTTTTCTTTACAAAGCTTACATTTATGGTAGACAAATATTCCTACCACAGAAATATTACTATAGCGATTGTTACACTTGGAAACCCTTAAACCTCATTTCATAGATTTGGGTCACAATATATGGTAAGAATTTCAAATTCAACTCAGACTGGGAAACCCAGCCAACGGGTTAAAATAGAGGACCTTCATACATGAAGTTAAGCCTAGAATGATTGTGCCTTTGCTGGCCATCATCTAATACAGCCATAAAATATGTAAGCCACCCAGATAAAATTCTGTATCTGAGGGCCACAAATCATTATATATCCAAATATGCCATGGGTATGCATACATAAAGTAGTGAACTGGTAAGGTGTCCGAAGCACCCCTTTACTATTTCCCTTATTTATTTTTTCTCCCTTGCAGACCTAAGAACCTTCATGGACCCAGTGTCTGCATTATTATTATTATACAAGGTTTATATAGCGCCAACAGTTTGCACAGCACTTTACAATATGAGGGCAGACAGTACAGTTACAATACAAATCAATACAGGAGGAATCAGATGGTCCTGCTCTTTAGAGCTTACAATCTATGAGGAAGGGTCAAGTGAAACAAAATAACTGTGGGGGAGGAACTCATGAAGAAAATTAAAATGTAGTTGTTAGGTGTGGGTAGACTAAGCTTCTCTGAAGAGAGATTGTCTAAAAGATAATAGAGTAGGAGATAATCGGACAGGCTGGGGTAAGGAGTTCCATAGGATTGGAGAGGCTCGGGAAAAGTCCTGGAGGCGAGCAAAGGAGGAGGTGACGAGAGCAGGAGGTCTTGAGAGGAACAAAGAGAATGATTAGGTTGGTATTTTGAGACTAGGCTGGTGATGTAGCTGGGGGCTAAATTGTGGATAGCTTCGTAAGTTGTTGTGAGTATTTTGAGTCTTATAGGAAATCTGGTGCTGCATTTTATGTGAAAGTTGATGAAAATGGGGCAAATTCAACAGATATTAGTAGGGGAGAAAAAACTAACAAAGAGAGTAACAGAAAAAGACTGGTAATATTTCACTACCTTTTGATTTCTGCTTTCTGAGCAAAGCAGAGTAAGATATCAGCAAAGGACAAAGGGCCTGCCAGTCTCATAAACCTACAAACAATTCCATACACGTCTCTTCTGATATTGCATAATTCTTCCTGCAGTGTTTTAATATAACATGACCATATATACCAGTTATGCCTCTGACCAGATAAAAAATAAATCAGGCACGGAGAGGTTAGTAGACAATCCATTCAACTGCCTGGAGATATTCATATCTCCAGAAACTATGGTATTTCACTTCCTTATGCAATGGCTTTTCATCTGTCTTCCTGGAATTACTTTTTCCAGTGGAGACATCAGCATCTTTGGCACAGACAGAGAGAAAAGATTACTCAGCGAATGACCATGTATGTTTCCAGCAATCTCATCCAATACACTGCACATCACAAGAGATTTAGACACAACAAAATAACTGGGAATACATAGTGAGTTAGGAATAAATAATAGTGATTATTATTTGACACAATATATAATCAACACAATCAGTAGTCATCATTTAAAAGGGTCCTTCAATAACAAAAATGCAATATAAAAGGAATGTAGTTCAATAGCTATATGGTTCATTTTTTTTACTATGTGCAATAGTGTGTTGTTATATTCTGTATTAAAGAGGAAGTAAACCCTGATGGGTTTTACTTCCTCTTTATAACCCTGCAATGTAAAAGCATAATAAAAATAATAAAAACAATTGGCGCTTTAGTGCGAATGGACTGGTAGCTCGGTGTGAAAGGGGTCTAACTGACCATTGCACGCTTGTGCAATGCTGTACCTAAAATTCATGTCCTTTTTTTCCCACAAATAGAGCTTTCTTTTTGTGCTATTTGATCATCTCTGCGGTTTTTATTTTTTGTGCTATAAACAAAAAAAGACCAACAATTTTGGAAAAACAATATTTTTTTACTTTCTGCTATAAAACATATACAATAAAAAAATGTAAAAAATCACATTTCTTCATAAATTTAGGTCACTATATATTCTGCTACTTTTTGGTCAAAGAAAAATCCAATAAGCGTATATTGATTGGTTTGCGCAAAAGTTATAGTGTCTACAAACTGTGGGATATTTTTATGGAATTTTTTTTTATTTTTTTACTAGTGGTGATCAGTGACTTATAGTGGGACTGCGATATTGCGCAGCCAAATCAGACACTAAGTGACACTTTTGACATGTTTTTTGGGAACCAGTGACACTAATACAGTGACCAGTGCTAAAAATATGCACTGTCAATGTACTAATGACACTTGCAGGGAAGGGGTTAACATCAGGGGTGATCAAATGGTTAAATGTGTTCATAGGGTTTGCTTGTGTGCTGTATGGGGGATGCATTAACTGTGGGAAGGTAGAGATCAGTGTTCCTGCTTAGCAGAAACACAGGATCTCTACTTTTCCTTCTCAAAGAACAGCGATCTGCCTTGTTTACATAGGCAGACCGCTGTTCTGCTAATCTCCAGAACGATCGGCTGGTCCCGGCGGACATCGGGTTCGCCGGACCCGCTCATTTGCTTCCGCTGTGTGCCCCAGACCCAAAAGTGATCTGGCACAGAGCGGCCACCCTGCCACAGTACATGTGCGTGGGGCGGTCGCTAAGTGGTTAAGATATAACTAAGGGCAAAACTTTTTTTAAACAAATTTGTGGAGAGGGATTAGAACACTTGTCAGTTTTTATTGCTGTCTGTGCTCCCATTAGGGAGATTCACCCTCTCTGTTTGTCCTGATTACCATTAGAATTGAAAGTGAAAGTAAAAGAAAATCCCAAATTTTGGGTTGTCCCCAGAAAAGCAATAGAGGGAAAATCTTCCAATGGGGACACTAGTTTTGGTGACCTGGGGGTCCCCAAGGGATTCCATTAATTGTCAGGGATTTCCTCTCACTTCCTGTTTTGGATACAGGACGAAGTTAAATTTCCCAATGGGGCACAGATGGCAAATACTAAACCAGAAGGGGTTATAACCCTCCCTTACTCTATCCAAAAAAAGTTTTCCCATAGCTCTACTTTAGAGAAGTAGTATCAATTACACAAAATGCTTTAGGAAGCCTGGGCAGCTTTGCTGAAGCTTTGGAAGCAGCATTAGGCTCCAAGTTTGAGGATTATAAACACAGACCTAAATAGGAGTGCTGGCTGTCACTTAAACCAAGATGCTAGTAGGTTACAGCAGGCTTTACTCAAATTTCAAGTTTTGATACTTAGGGCTCAACTGAACCCTCAGTATGAAACAGCTAAATACAAAGCAAAAGGTGTGCAAAGTCTTACAGTTTGTTTTCTTTCAAATTCAGCCACAGCTAGAAACCCCTTTGTCTTACCAGAATGCTGTAGAGTGTTACTAAACCCACAACAGTAAAATCAGTCTGTAGAGCAGAATAGCATGCTTGCTATACTCACTGTGTAACTTAAGGGGTTAATCCTCTGTATTGTGTAAAAAGGCTGTTTGATCTTGTATGGCCAGATACTTCCTGCTTGCCCTGTCTACTATATTAGATTATACTATACTATACTGCATGCAGGCAGTGTGGGCTGCACATGCTCTGTTCGATCTTCCTGTTTCACATGGACACAGACTGCAGTGCATTTCTAGAGGCAGTGATTGTTTATTTGTGAACTGGGCATGTCATTGGCAAAGCACCAATCAGCTCTGGTCAGATTGTGGATGAAGGGTCACTGATGCAAAGGAAGTTACATCATCAGAGAATGAAATCTCCCCCTATATGAACACTGTGAAAGCCCTGGCTCCTTGCAGTTTATCACCAGAATGCAATATACAGATGAAAAAAAGGTATATAGCAGCATATTTTGATTTAAAAAGAAGATTTAGAAGCTGCGTGCACTGTGGGGGAGGGGGGGTGAATTGTTTTTATATTGCTGGTTTAGTAACACTTTAAGCTCTCTGTGAGGAAGCAGTAATCTCTCTGCAGAGGTCTGACATCACCCCTGCTGAATCAGAACCAGAACTCTCCAAACAGCGAGCAGTATGAGCTTTCCTGATTGCAGAATCATATGTCTGGCTTAGTAAGGGGCGTTTCAGATTTCTGCAAAGAGACCACTGCTTCACCACAGGCAGCAGGGATTCCACTCTGCTGTAAGGAAACAGGCTTTTCTATATAGGCCATGGCTGCTTTAGTAAGAAAACAAACTGTTGGCCATTAAAAGCCTTTTATTTTGATGCCTCTACAATGTATTTAGCTTCTTTAAACTCAGGATTTATTGAAGCCTGCTAAGCTGAAACTGCTACTGGGAACACAGGCGTCCAATAAATTAGATAATTTATAGTCAACTAGCAAGAACAAACAAACAAATAAATAAATAGTTAAGTTAACATACAGTCAGATGGATACCTATTTGATTTTATTATCTCATTGAACCCTCCTCAGCATTCAATACCATGCATTGCCATATTGCTTGCTGTGTAGAGCAGAGACCCTTGTTGTAAATCATGGAAATGGTTATTTTTGCATTCCCTAGCTTCTGTGAGTGTGCACTTTGCACAGTGAAAGTCATAGGCTTTGAACCAGTTTAGTCACCTGAGTAGATGACCAGGTTCCTGTGCCCTTCCTTTCATAGACAATGATTTGTAATGGGGCCTCTGGGTCAGCCTGGATCAGCAAGAGTTCTAGCAATGCCACAATTATCAGCTTATTGGGTGCTGCTTCACAATATCCAAATAACTGAAAAGCTATTACTACTGCAGAGTCGGTAACTTAATAAAAAGTCCAGTTATCCTTCTGTTTTTTGGTACAAGTTGCCCTTTAAGGTATGCCCCCACCCCTGAGTGCAACCCACCCAGTCTAAATACTTGTGTTCCCATTTGAGTCATTTTCACAGTGCAGCCCATCCCTGCATTACACAACAGTTGTTCTAAAAGTGTCCCTGCCTGGTCCTCTTCATTCTGCTCATGTGTGCCATTGCCAAACTAAGGCTGGCCATAGACAGAGCAAATTTCTTTCCTGCAATCAGTGTTGACAGGGGAATCCGTACCCTTCCATTGTGTTCTCCTGCCACGGGATGGGGTGGAGGGCTCTCCGCCAGGAGAGCACAGTGATTATTACTAAGAATATATAGAGATATTGCATGTAATATCTGGGAGACTGGCAATACCCAAGTTGATCAATCAATCTATTTTGGCAGATTCATTCTGCCCATACATGGTTTGAATCTTGGTCAGTTCAGCAAGAACTGTCTATGGCTGGCTTAATTCCTATGGGAAACTGTACTCATGGAGGCCTCCAGTGATCCTGCGTAGCAGAATT
Organism: Glandirana rugosa; assembly: GCA_018402905.1. NCBI lineage: Eukaryota > Metazoa > Chordata > Amphibia > Anura > Ranidae > Glandirana > Glandirana rugosa. Next base: position 279,250 of record BLSH010247891.1, read on the forward strand.
AAGGGGATCCGGTGGGCATGCTTTCAAAAGAAATGTTGGGTTAGGTAGGGCTGCATGGTGAAGATTGCTGAAAAGGAGATAGAGGTGACTATCGGACCATGGTGGGGGCATGTCTTAAATGATAACTTGTATAAAAAGGCCGTTCAGCAAGTCTGTTTGGAAAATTGAAAGCTTTTATGTATTTAGGTTAGCCTGATTGAAAACACAAAAAAGCAATGAATGACTTCTAGGCTTCATGCACACATGACGTTAAAGAAACGTCCTAAAAATGTCAGGAGCTTATCAGTGATTTTTTCAGTTTTATTAGAGTTATATTACCAGCATTTTGGCATGTTTTTTTCTTGTTTTTAAAGGGCCAGTGTTTTTTTTTTCCTCAATTGATCTAAAACATCCAAAAACGTTGGCGACTGACGTTTAGCCGCGTTTTTAAGCGGTTGAGCGTTTTTACAGCTGAAAAACGTCTCTCAGAACCCACCGGTCTTGGGTTTTTTTTACAGCTCAAAAATGTCCCTGCCAAAAACAGTTGATAACAGCCTATTTGGGAATGGACACATAGGATAACATGATGGAGAGTTTATAGACTGTAGAAAAAAAGTCTGCAGCTGTTGTAAAACAGTCAAAAAACGTCCTGTGTGCATGAGGCCTTAAGCTAAACACGAAGATCTAAAAGGTCCTTTATGTGTTTGCCTTGAGTTGCTTATTAAAGATCCAAAAGCAATTAACTACAGATAAATATTAACCTACCTATGCTCGCACATCTATAAAGTAACATTTTTTTCTAACAAACATGAAACATAACCACAGTCATTTTGCAGCTGCCACCCTCCTTCACCCTATGTTACCCTGTTAAGACTCATTCACATCTTTGCTCCTAAAAGCAAATGCCCTTCATTATGCATTTTTGAACAGATTCTCCAACTTTGCCCATTCAGTTTGCATGGCATTTCTGTGTGGTCTCCACACTTTTGGATTAGGTGTTACATGAGCTTGTTTGAGCAAGCCAAGGGCTGACCTGTTTCTAAGCTGAGAGTGTATAGAGTATGGGGGGGGGGGGGGGG
>BLSH010247891.1:302404-312890 GCA_018402905.1 Glandirana rugosa
CTAATTTTCCCTGAATCCGTCTACTGTTCTACCAAAGCGCAATTGGAGAATCTTGAAGTGGAGAGTTTTGCTACTTTCTTTACTTTCTGAGCAGCAGATGCATAAAACAATATTACAGAGTTATACTGCATATAATTATACAGATGATTGAATAATTTACTGAAAACACATCCCCTAGTTTTAGCTGAAGTAATAGTTTAATTCAACAGTATATATACTGCAATATATTTTGTGCTTTATTTTTCGCCTAAATATATCAGTTAATTGATATTATTATCTACAGTATCTCACAAAAGTGAGTACACTGGCCAAGCATGGACAGGATGGACTGGCCAAGCATGTCTTTGGATCTAAACGCTATTGAGCATATTTTTGGGGCATCCTCATACAGAAGATGGAGGAAAGCAAGGTCTCTAACATCCACCAGCTCCGTGATGTCATCATGGAGGAGTGGAAGAGGACTCCGGTGGTAACCTGTGAAGCTCTGGTGAACTCCATGCCCAAGAGCATTAAGGCAGTGCTGGAAAATAATGGTGACCACACAAAATATTGATACTTTGGGCCCAATTTGGACATTTTCACTTAGGGGTGTGCTCATTTTTGTTGCCAGAAGTTTAGACATTAATGGCTGTGTGTTGAGTTATTTTGAGGGGACAGCAAATTTACACTGTTATACAAGCTGTACACTTACTACTTTACATTGTAGCAAAGTGTAATTTCTTCAGTGTTGTCACATGAAAAGATATGATAAAATATTTACAAAAATGCGAGGGGTGTACTCACTTTTGTGAGATACTGTATATGATTGTAAAAAGGATGGATGGGTGCCTAGACAAAGCCCGTACCTGTAGCTTTTTTACATATGTATAACATGACACAGGGGGTGGGCACATTCATTTGGAATTTAAGAACAAGGCAATTCAATCTATGAGAAGTGGGCAAATTGCAAATAATGCCAGTACCACTAGATTCATTGACCAGGACAAGGATAATATTACAAAGCACATTACATTTATGGCTGAGCGGTAAGTATGGTGCTGGCATACCTCTGCTCCTTGTGCTCTGCAGCATAGCAGAATTAATTATTAGTGCTATGGAAATTTTGCTTACAATCCCCCTGCTGCAGAATGGAGAACAGGAGGCAGAACGGTGCCAACAGTATAACAACCTGGGACTGACATTTCTGGGTTGGGGCCATACCTGTATTGAACATCAATACACTTACAGTGTATTGTCAAAAGTATTGGGACACTGTCCTCACAAAGTTGGGGGCATGAAATTGTACAAAATGTCTTGGTATGCTGATGCCTTAAGCGTTCCCTTCACTAGAACTAAGGGGCCAAGCCCAACCCCTGAAAAACAAACCCACACCATAACCCCCCCTCCACCACATGATTTGGACCAGTACACAAAGCAAGGTCCTTGAAGACATGGATGAGCGAGTTTGGAGTGGAGGAACTTGACTGGCCTGCACAGAGTCCGGACCTCAACCCAATAGAACACCTTTGGGATGAATTAGAGTGGAGACTGCGAGCCAAGCCTTCTCGTCCAACATCAGTGCCTGACCTCACAAATGTTCTTCTGGAAGAATGGTCAAACATTCCCATAGACACCTCCTAAACCTTGTGGACAGCTGTCCCAGAAGAGTTGAAACTGTTATAGCTGCAAAGGGTGGGCCAACTCAATATTGAACCCTACAGACTAAGACTGGGATGCCATTAAAGTTCAAATGTGTGTAAAGGCAGGCATGCCAATACTTTTGACAATACAGTGTACCTTGTGGGATTACTGGAGTTCTTCTTTATGAGTAACCCACTTTTAAAAAGGAAAACATCAAATATGCCTCAATACAATTGCTCCTTTTATCCACCCTCAGAACAAGTTGTGGAAATGACTTTGCAAGCCGTGTCCAGAGGTAGCAGCCCAAGCTCACCACCACCTTTCTGCCAAGTTCAGCCAGATTCACCAGGAATGCATACGCCACCACCACCACGGAGTCATAGACCCTCAATCGAGGCAGTAAGTCTACCCTATCAATACAATTGTGGGCTACTTTTTAAGCATTAAAGTGGTATTAAACCAAAAAAGCAAACATTTATTATATTGCAGCTTACCAATTCTTAGATGTGATGGCATTCGTTTTATTTTTAGGCTTTCTTTCTTTTATTTTCACCTGGTGATCCTTTCGATAAGTCTGTTGCTTTTCAACAGAACAAGCTGTCCAGCAGATGTAATGGTTAGAGGGATGAGATAATCCATTTATCAATGACAGAGGTGCTTATAATGATCAGCTTTTTCTTTCATTTATGTAAAACCTTTATTCCAAAAGGGACAACACTGTTACTGTAACTGCTTAAAAAGCATTAGCTGAAGTTTGGCGTACCTAAATGTGCTAGTCCACCTAACACTTCCCTCCCCCCAGACTGACAATGCTGATATCCTAAAGTGTCTGTGGTGCTCCATCCAGAGTGCTGGCACCCAAATCAAATGATCAGTAAGCTGCAATATATTACATTTTTATTTTATTTTGGGTTTAATACAGCTTTACATTTCTTCCTGATATGTCCCAAAACAAATGAACTATGTTTAGAGCCCCATATTCTTCTGCCAATATTAAAGCTGCATAAAATAGGCAGGTCTCATCATTTTCTATAAGCCAGATTGGCTCAAACCTACCCAACTGGCCCCAGCATAAAGACTTATTACAGTGCTTTGCATAGCCACAGCAGAACTGATAGGGCAGTGCAGCTGGGTTGTACCACGGCATGTTAGGTAATAACTTAATGCTCAAAAATAGCTCACATCTTCCTAGGGTACATTTATTTATTTTTTATAATTAAAGTTATATATGCTTTCATTATGAACAAGAGCTCAGGCTTATAAAAGTTAGTAAGCAAGCACTTTAGGTATCTTGGATGCTAGACTCCTGAGATTGGACCAGCTTTGCACTAAAATCATCTAATATCTTTGCTGTACCAACTAACTTATTGTCAAAAACACAATTGGGTACAGCTATTATAATTTTAATACTTCTCTCAGTGTTTTTAAACACCAAATAGCTGTAACATTAAAATATGTAATGGCTTAATCCAATATAGCCTGTGGAAATAGTAAGATTCAATTAGCCCTACAGTCAGTTAATGCTATGCTCATGCTCAGTGTCCAATAAATTCATTGGAACACGAGGGAAACCTTTCAAAAGAGCTTACGAACAGCTCCAAAATTTGGTGGTCTGGAAAAGATTTGCTCTATGAGAAAATCCCAGTTCAACATGACTGTGGTGCTACTGAATCAATACATCTGTGACCTGTGAAAATCTACTGTGCATAAAAAAATGATTTATACAGTATATATATATATATATATATATATATATATATATATATATACATATAGGAAAAATGCCCTGTACGTTTGGGTATAAGTCAGCATGTGACTCACGCTCCTTCCTCTCATGTGACAGTGCTTGCACTCAGAGATTGGCTGCTCAGGCACCCAACGTTTTAACAGCGTTAAGGTTACAGAAGGTGAATATGTGCATCTTGTAGGGCTGCATGGGCAAAGCACAAGTTACTTTAAATATCCTTTTAAACTAATGAAAGATATAAAATCTGGCCTTGCTCTTTCTTTAGCATAATGCACATTTTGCTAAAAAGGAAGGAGAGAATGAGAACGCAGAATTAATTAATCCATGTCACTGACTGTAAATAACTGACCCTTATCGTTACTGGTCTATTAAAAAAGGTGGACAAGACTATTCATATATAAAAAAGGGTATTTAGCAAATTTAAGGTTTAGATTTACAATAAAAAATCTATGTTAATTAAATCAATGAAAGGACACATTCTTTGTGATCCATTTTACTTTCACAAGACCAACCCATAAAAAATGCATTTACTAATTGTCTCAGCAGCTTTACTGGATAATAAAAGTAAGGAGTAATAAGCAGCAAAGACTTGTGGAGCAGTGCTGGCTTCTGCTGATAAAAGACAATTATTTGGAGCTCGGACAGATTCAAATGTAACAATGCCAGCAATTTCCTTGCAAAATGAAGAACCGTTTTGACACAGAAAAACAATTTCCCTGATCCTCTTGACACGTGGGACGTAAAAATGAGCCTTTGTGGACTACATTTACTAAAAGAGCAATTTTGGAGGAATTATCATAAATCTTGCATTTTACCATAGTGCAAAATGAGTAGAAAATCATGGCCGCTATTTACCAAGGCTGCATTAAATTAAACCGATTTTATAGTGATTTAGAGGGACACTTAAGGGCATTTTTAATAAGACAGTGCAAGCAGCAGTAATAATTGGAAGAATACAGTAAGGCATAGCAACCAATCAAATCAAGTTTAGAGGAAAATGAATTCATATTAGTTACAGCAGACTATTGCACTGGTATTGTTAAAGACCTGTTAAAGATAGGTCGTCCATCCTACTATGCAACAAGATACATAAATTGTAACAGTGCTTTCTGTACCTCAACGTATACCAGACTTTTGCCCATGTTGTTCTTCTGCAGACACCTGGATTCTGATAAACTTGCAGTATAAGCAGCTCTCAATACAAAACTGCTGCGCTAATGATTTTATTATTTATTTTATTTCTTTAAATAGTGCCTAGATCTTCAGTAACACTTTGCAGAAAGCTCTAAACCATTCATAAAAATCTCTGCACTGCATAATGTAGAAACAGAAAGAATACACTTAGGAAGAAGTACATCTAAAAGCATGTTCTTGGTTGTGAGAGACAATTGGAGCATGTGATGAACATGCAGAGGAAACGATGAGGCAGCACACAAAGTCCATACTGCTAATGACCTTGGGAAAATAAAAGCGAAAGTATTGCAAGGTAACAGTGCTAATCATTTAGCCAATGTGCTGAACATTGACCATAAAACTAGGTTTACACCTAAGGTGTTGTGGTAACTATCACTAAAACACATGTTACAGCACCAATCAGTAATGTCGACACTCTGTGTTGTGCATTATGGTGCCCTGCATTTAGAATGGCATCTCAACCCACAGGTACAATAGGTGCTGAAGGCCCTGTACTGCATTACACCACAATCTACAGGGTGGGCCATTTATATGGATACAAAAAACAAGGTCACTGTCCCCCACCTATAACTGGCCACTACAGCAAGGGGCTATGGAAAGACAGATACAGACAAAAAACAAAAAAACAAAAAAAATTCCAAGCTCAACTTACCGACCAGTCTGCCACCAAGCCAAATTCACCTGTCTAACAGTTCAGCTTTTAAAAGACAGGGGATTGGTTACACACATTTGCAAGTATATGCGTAAGCTGCAGGCCCCGACAAGGCTCCCTGTATACTGCAGACCTAACTCTGTATAAGAGGCTTCACAGTGGAAGCACATACAATTGAATGGATAGATGAAGGACAGGTGACTGGAGGAGCCCAACCCTCCTTAAAGGTACATGACCAGACACCCAGCCGTGGCCCCATGGTGCTGGTGTGGCACCAAACGTGGTTACAAAACAAAAAACAAGGTCACTGTCCCCCACCTATAACTGGCCATTACAGCAAGGGGCATTTGCATTTATATGGATACACCTTAATAAAATGGGAATGATTGGCAATATTATCTTCCTGTTTGTGGCACATTAGTATATGTGAGGGGGGAATCTTTTCAAGACGGGTGGTGACCATGGCGGCCATTTTGAAGTTGGACATTTTGTATCCAACTTTTGTTTTTTCAATAGGAAGAGGGTCATGTGACACATGAAACTTATTGGGAATTTCACAAGAAAAGCAATGGTGTGCTTGGTTTTAACGTACCTTTATTCTTTCATGAGTTATTTACAAGTTTCTGACCACTTATAAAATGTTTTCAATGTGCTGCCCATTGTGTTAGATTGTCAATGCAACCCTCTTCTCCCACTCTTCACACACTGATAGCAACATGGCAGGAGAAATGCTAGCACAGGCTTCCAGTATCTGTAGTTTCAGGTGCTGCACATCTCGTATCCTCACAGCATAGACAATTGCCTTCAGATGACCCCAAAGATAAAAGTCTAAGGGGGTCAGATCGGGAGACCTTGGGGGCATTCAACTGGCCCACGACGACCAATCCACTTTCCAGGAAACTGTTCATCTAGGAATGCTCGGACCTGACACCCATAATGTGGTGGTGCACCATCTTGCTGGCCATCAAGTCAGCTTTGGAGGAATAGCGGTACCTCCTGGAAGGAGCAGTTCACCCGGTATTGGTTTTTACTGACCATAAAAAACATTAAAAAAACATATGCTGTGAAGATATGAGATGTGCAGCACCTGAAACTACGGATACTGGAAGCCTGTGCTAGCATTTCTCCTGTGGTGTTGCTATCAGTGTGTGAAGAGTGGGAGAAGAGGGTTGCATTGACAATCCAACACAATGGGCAGCACATTGAACACATTTTATAAGTGGTCAGAAACTTGTAAATAACTCATGAAAGAATAAAGTTACGTTAAAACCAAGCACACCATTGTTTTTCTTGTGAAATTCCCAATAAGTTTGATGTGTCACATGACCCTCTTCCTATTGAAAAAACAAAAGTTGGATTCAAAATGTCCGACTTCAAAATGGCCGCCATGGTCACCACCCATCTTGAAAAGTTTCCCCCCTCACATATACTAATGTGCCACAAACAGGAAGTTAATATCACCAACCATTCCCATTTTATTAAGGTGTATCCATATAAATGGCCCACCCTGTACATACCTTGTGCTTCGGTGCGACCATGTTAACAAAACAAGTTCAGATCTGGTTTTTGTTCCATTGTGTTAGCATTCCAATCCTAAATAAATGAGCTGCTTTAGCGCATGATATTTTAATGAAATAGTTTGCGATAAAGCACCGCAAGGTAATGGGCAGGTGTGAACGGGGGTCTTAGAAAAAAAATCCATAAAAGATGAAAACAAACTACAATGCAGAACATGTTCTTTTTCAGTTCAATGCACACATCTTATTTGAAATCTGTTTAAAGTTTTATTAATTTCTTTCTTCAAAAATGCCTATGGAAAAGCCACCACTGTGAGTAGCTGTGCTGAACAAAACATCCATCATTGCAGTTTTGAGTGCTGATAAGCTTGAGAAGCTATTCTTTTTATTCATAAGACAGAACCGAGCTTCACTTGAACACCTCTAGAAGTTCAAAGTGTCTCCCAACAAAGATTATCAGTGGCAAGGGATACTGCAAAACTAGTGCATACACCTAATTCCATGGCATCTAACTTTGCTACCCAATAATGAGGAATGCCATTTTTCTCTTTGCTCTAGGTTTTCTGGGATACCAGATAGAGGATTGTTTTTCGTAACAATAGCAATAGAAAAATGGTACAGTCCTTATTTAGAAGACACTCTCACTGTTCATTATGAAGAACACTAACATTAAGGTGAGGAAGCAGTCTATTGCCCTACCTAAGCTCCAACAAGCTGGTTTTCAGCATAAATGATGCTTTTGTTCCCTGGTCTTATTGGTTTAGTGGAATGATTTAGGACTGAAAACATTAAGTACATGCTGCCGGGCAAGTAGGGAAGTTAAGTGGCCTTCTTATTTTGGCCTGCAAAGGAAAGTGTCACTTTATTTTCTCTTCTGACACCCATAACCTGGACAAGAAATAAGTGGAAATTTCTCAATGGGGACAAAAACAGCAATAAAAAAACAACACAGATTCTAACCCCTCTATACATTATCAAAACAACTGAAAGTTGGCTGCAGTTGGACAGTCTGGTGGTCTAATCTATACCTAAAATATCTGTTGTGAGCTCAACAAACAGCTAGCTAGTGAAAATGTAAGAAAATTAATTAAAATATTGATAGTGGCTAGCAAGACAGTGGCAGACCATGAATGCTTCCATAGCCAAATTAGCTCACTCACAGACTAGGCCACAAATCTGGTCTACCTGCAGAGCTTTGCCTAATGCTGATCATACTGGGCAGAAAGGGATGATTTTTTTTTTAATTACCTCTGAATGATTTTATATTGACTACAATGACTTTATATGGCAATACAAAAAATGATGTTGGGCTAATGTGGGAGGTCACTGGATAGATATATTAATGACACAAAATTACACTACAATCCAAAATTTTCCAAAGAATCTGCAATCTGAATATACTTTCAATAGAACTCAGTTTGTTTCTCAGGTTTGGTTGCTTTAGGTTTTTAGCATGAAGACAGTTGCAATAAAACTCAAGGCAAGATTTACAAGCATAATCTTTTCTTATAGTCTGCTTATCACGGTCTGTGGTCACAGACCCCGCTATGGAGAAATTTCAACTTCTCATTTATAAAACCTATTAAAAAAAGATTAATGAGCCAGTCAAGAAGTAAGAATGAATGGCAGAAGACAGTGCATGGACATAATGAAATATACACACACATATCAATAAAGAATAGCTCGTCAAACAAATGTTTTATGCTTTACTACTTGTTTATTTAAAGACCCATCAGCTGACACCCAAATTCTACAGGGTTCATGGATCTTTTAAAATGGGATCAAAAGCACTTGAGAGACAGAAGCTGAGATGAGAACTGTATTACACATACTGTCAATGGAGAGAGACAAACAGTGGTGATTCATTATATAGGGCAAAGGCTATGTGGTACTTTGTATGTGTTTGTGATCTATAACCTTTTGTGCAGTGCATGGTAATTCCATGTAGAGTTCACTGAAATCTATAGAGAAACCAATGCCAGTGCCCACCAAAATCCTGAATTACCTCTGAACAACAGGCAATATTTTGTGTCTATTATAAGATTAGAAGGCCATTCTAAATTATTTCTCCTGTATCTATGACTAGGTCTCACTCTCCCATTTAGATTCTTAAATTATTGTAGATTATGAAAAAGCAACAAGAAATGTTGAAACATACAAAGGTGGACAAGAACACCTAATACCTCCAGGAGGACAAAATAGATTTGGACCATTTGGCAATGATATCTCACTCTTAACAGTATCCAAGACATATATGATACCAATGGCTGACTTAGCACACCAAGCTCCACCTATAATATAACAAAAGCCAGCCATAGACAGTTCGACCTGGCTGAACCGGCCGAGCTATGAAATATGTATGCACAGGCTCTATGTACCCAAATTGATTGCTTGATCAACTTGGATACATCCAGCCTGTCAGATTCTACATACGATTATTGCTAGCGGCTATTATATCACTGTATTCTCCCTGAGGGGACAGCTCATCATGCCCTTCCACCGCGGGAGGCATTCCCCCATGCCTGCGGGAGGCATTCCCCCATCAAAACTGAGTGTGTTGATGGGGGAATTAAGCAATTTTCAAGAGCAAGAGATTCTCTCCATCTATGGTTGGCTTAGTGCTAGCATTGTCCTTTGAGTAAGTACTCAATGTGCACTCAAAAAGGTAACTATTTGACTCAATCAGGCCATACTGCAATCACATGACAATAACAGTAAATTTCCCTCTACTGCAACAAAAGTGAGTATGTAAAGCAATCAAAAATATGGGGGGGGGGGGGAGGTAAATACATAATAATGTAAAATAATTGGCTTAATTGTAAAAATAAATAAGGATAAGCTGAAGTAAGAATAAGTATACTTTCTGAAGGGAATTAGAATCTTGTTTTTCACTAAGACTTGCATATGGATACACACATGTATTCTATAAACATTAAATACAGTATAAAAAGAAGACATTACATTTAAATTCTACAGACTTTCAGCTGTTGGTAAAACCATCTCCTGCTATTAGCTGCAGTTATGTCAGTTCCCTGCACATTTATACAGTGCTTCTGGTGCAAGGGGCTGACCCGCTATATGTTTTTTGAACCGTATACTAGAGAGAAACAACATGAGCTGAATCCACCCACTGTGAATTATTATGAGATGTTCTATGAAAACAGCAATGCAGTAAAGTTGACCATAGACAATAGAGAGCAGCTGTATAGGTAGACCTGCTCAGACCACTCTCACCCTACATAGAAATGTTTATATTAGGTGGCCTTTCATGTTTTATAAAATGTATGTCGGCAAAATTTTAAAACCGTATATATTATTATAATTATGATATTATCATATTAAAGTCATATTAAAAATGCTGCAAGCACAAAAAAATACCAGTTGAACTGCCAGAAATCCTGTGTGCTTTCAACTTCCTGTTTGAGCAGACAACACAGTGCTAGCTGCAGTGAAATCCTGAGCAATATTATTTGCTCTGCCAACTTCTCCCTCATGGACCTAAAAATTATACTGAAATTATACTATTATAGTATTAATATTATTATATATGCCAAAATTTTAAAACGGCTGTATGTAAAATATTTTGTACTTTCCGGTGGATTATATTTGTAAAGATACATCCCACTCTCACCAGACTCGTCCAGATGGATATGTCGACGAGAGATAACAGATACCAGTTGAAATGACGTAACGACAAAAGTATCTTGTAGAGTATTATTAAGTGTCACCCACCTAAGTCGAGTACAACAAAGAGAG
>BLSH010247912.1:0-18875 GCA_018402905.1 Glandirana rugosa
ACTTCACATGTGTCAAGTCACATAGCAACTCGCAGTAGTAGAAACAGAGCCTTAGTGCCTACTTTGACCTTTTTACTTGTGTATTACATAAGCCTTTATGTTTTCAACAATATAAAACAGCATACAGGGAGATGGCACTATCCCTGGAGGTGATGTTCCTCCTTAGAAAAAGACTTATTGCAAAAGACCCTCAACTATAAAACCATATATATGTTCAAATAAATAAGGTGAATAAAGGGACAGTATATGTGAACCAAATGCATTTACATCAGAAGGATTATTACTTTGAAACATTATAACATCCATGAATAATAAAACCACATGTGAAAAATGTGTCAAAAATGTAAAATACACAATAGTCTCTAGGAAATGTATTCAAATCTTGAAATAATGTGTTCAGTGACTTTTCAGTGATAATTCATCATCGTTTTCAAGGTGATCTGGTGACTCCACACTGTGCTCCCCTCCTGTGTCCCCACTCACCAGAGCTAGGTACCCCTGCAGGGGTAGCTCGCATGTGCTGAATATTTTTCCCGGTCAGCTCAGGTTTGGGCTCGTCTCTGCTGAACCTCTCTCCCGATCCCGATCTGTTGATTGGTCCGTCTAGGCTCTGGAGCAGCGATCCACAAGAAAAAATCCCTCCGGTGTAGCGGTGTATAGAAAGAACGAGAATCCAATATAGTGTAATAACGAACAGTTTATTGTATCCAAAGTTTAAAAAGGTGCAAGTAGTTTAAAAAGTATATCATATTCCTGGGCTGATCGTGGTAACAATTGGAACAAAAGCAAGTCGGCAGCGCGGCTGCCGTTTGAGAAAGAGACGTCTCCCTTCCTCTTCCTATGGCTTGCGTTCCACACAGCAAAACCACAAACCCGGACGTGACGTCAGAACGTACGGACGTACTCACTGGCCCCACCTAATGCGTTTCGTCATCGGATGTCGTCGGAAGCGGTGGCCATCTTGGTACTCCACCCGTTTATATATGCACCCAGAAGGGGCGGTCTATTGTCGTGTATATGCGTCACTATAGCTTTTGAGATCGTCGGCCATGTTTTTGGTGTTATACAACAGACCATGTAGGCGACTTCAATAGTAAGGAAATCATTCAAAGAGGAAAAAAGAGGAAAAAAAAGAGGAAAAAAAAGAGGAAAACGAAAAACAACGAAAAGAAGGGGGAACATGTTAAAAAAGGGGGGTAGTAATGACGATGGGCAATTGACAGTATTTCTAATTAAAAAATTTAAAAATTACACGATCGTAAAAAAAACGAACGGGAGTGTGTGGCAGGCGGGGGGAATAGCTCCGCCTGTCGGGTAAAAAGATTTTATATGGCATGATGCTTACCATAGGAGGAAGAGATTGTTTCTCCTTAGGTTACATAATAGTATCAGGTGTAAATACAAATACGACATGCTACATAGTGTAAATGGCTCTTATGGAGTAATAATACAGATTTTTTTACATCTCGCAAGTTGGTATGAGAAATATGGATAAAAGATATAAGAGAATGGCAAAAAACCTGGGTGTATAGGTTAGTATTGTACCATATAGGGAATGTAAGATTCAAAAATGTGCAGGATTGTCAACGTATAAAATGGAGAGGGAATTTATCTTATAAACATATATCGTATAAAAACCCGGATAAGAAATATAAATTATATAAGTAAAAATAAAAATTAAAATTAAAAATAAAAAATAAAAAAATATAAAAATATATAAAAAAATTATATATATATATATAAATACAAGATTAAAAATTGGACAAAAAGCAGTTAAGATCTATGTCAACGTTCAACCCGCCTGGCACAAGAGTGCCCAAACGGTAGATCCACTGCATTTCGTTCTGGGATATGGCTATCCTTTTACTTCCTCCTCTCCAGTTATTCTTAATTCTATCAATACTATAAAAAGTGAGACACGAGGGATCTCTGTGGTGGAATTCCTTAAAATGTCGAGATAAATTGTGTTTAGGGAACCCTTTCTTGATGTTATTAATATGCTCCCTAATCCTCATAAATAATGGTCTTGTGGTCCTCCCCACATATTGCAGGTGACGGGGGCATTCAATGATATATGTCACATGGGTACTGGTACATGTGATCAATTCCTTTATTTGGTACTCTTTATTAGATGTTCTGGCTTTAAAACTCTCTTTTTTTCTCGGTTGTACCTTGCTCACTTTGCATGGCAGGCATTTTTGGCACCTGTAGAAGCCTTTTAGGTTGCTCATTAGTTTTACTTCTGTTGGCGGGTTTATCACGTTATGGACCAAGTGTTTTCTCAGGGTCGGAGCTTTCCTATATATAAATTTTGGCTTTTGGGGTATTAATTTGGATAAAACCTTATCTGTTTTTAAAATTGGCCAGTATTTTCTAAAAAATCTTTTCCACCATCTTGTACTGCCTGTTAAAACCAGTGATGAATGTTAATTCATCACCACTTTTTGAATTATTTTTGGAATTGGCAAATAGGTTACTTCTGGGAATATTCTTGACCGTCTCCTTTGTTTCCATTAATTCTTGCATAGGATATCCTTTTTCTCTGAATCTGTTGAGTAGTGTGTCCACTTGTATGTCATAATCTTCATCTCTCCAGCAATTCCTTCGTATCCTTATGAGTTGTCCCTTTGGGATATTCTTTATCCATCCCGGATGGTGACAGCTAGACGTTGGGATATACCCATTCCTGTCAGTGGTTTTGAAAAAAGTTTTTGTGTACAATCCATCTCCCACTTTGAATATCTGTAGGTCTAAATAGTTGATTTCTGTGTGGCTCCAGTTTCATGTGAAGGAGATGCCATAGATGTTATTGTTCATATCTTCTAGGAACTTCTGCAGGGATTCCTCTGACCCTTCCCATAGGATGATAACATCATCTATATATCTTCTATATAGTTTCAGTTCGGGTCTCATGGCGGTGTATATATATTGCTCTTCCCACATATCCATGAAAAGGTTGGCGACGCTGGGTACATATTTAGCGCCCATTGCTACGCCTTTCTCCTGCACATAAAATTGATGGTCATACCAGAAGTAGTTGTTTTCCATTGCCATTTTCAAACCTTCCAGAATGTATTCTACTTGTTCCCTTTTTAATGTAGAGTTCTTATTGAGGGCTTTCTCTACTCCCTTGAGCCCATACTTCTGTACTATACTGGTGTATAGTGAATTGACGTCCACCGTGGCTAGTAAGAAATTTCTAGCGTTCCCTATGTTCTCTAATTCTTCTGTGAGCTGTTTCTCAGGTAAGATCTCCCTTCCTTTACCAGTGGCTTCAGATATTTCCCCCCCCCCTCCCTAGGTTCCGCCAATTACTCTCCTACACACATTATTTTTATGTAGGTCTTGGAGATTTTGAAGCTTATCCATCTGTTCCATTTCTCATTTTCGTCCTCTATCAGCTCTTCCTCTCTGTTTTTCAGGGACTCCATATTCCTAATCTCTTCTACTTTTTGACACCATTCTTTCGTTGTTGGTATTTGGGGCTTTTGCCAGTACCTGGGGATTAAGCCTTTTGCTGCATTCAATAAATGTGGTATAATTGTCCTCGTATATTGTGCTATGGAACAGTTTGTCCTATGGAAAAGGCAGTTCCATGGTTCTCTGGGTATTGCGACTCCCGTAATTTCTTTAATCAAGTCCACTACCTCCCTCCAATATTCCTGAATTTCTCTACACTCCCACCATATAGGTTTCATTGTCCCTTCGGTTTCGCACCCCCTCCAACACTTTTTTTCCCGTCCTGGTTGAATTTTTGCCATTCTTTCCGGAGTGAGATACCATCGTGTGAGACATTTGTAGTTTGTCTCCCAGGTGTTACTGTCTGTAGCGGATTTAAATACCAGTTTTGTTATCTTTTTCCATTCGTGCTCCCCAAGCTGTTGTCCCAACTCCCTTTCCCATTTTTCAAAGCATGGCGGTCTTTCTTCCCCTCCCATCTCTGTCATCATGTTGTATATTCTGGATACTTCCCCCTTTCTACTGCCCTCCTTCATCACTATTGTTTCCAGCTCTGTTCTCTCTCTTTCTGTTCTCAATGGATGTGGTAGTGAATTTACAAATTGTCTTAGTTGCTGATACCGCCAAGCGTCGATTACTTGGAAATTCCCCCTTTCTCTTAATTCCTCTAGTGAAGCTAATTCCCGCCCCTTTAATATGTCTTTTCGTTTTATTGTGTCCGTTTTGATCCAATTCCCTGTCCATTCTTTTTTCCCTGGTGCAAAATAATTTGTCCCACTCAATGGTGTATATGGGGAGTTAAATTCCCATTTCAATTGTGCTAACAGTTTATCCCATTCTCTACATACTATATGTGTCAATTTACTTGTATCTTCGGCCATTTCTCTATATTTCCTTGGGATCCATATCTCTTTCCCTAGGTGGCACCTACTCAACTTATTTTCTATTCTCCCCCATTTCTTATCCGTGGGGTTTGTCCACTCTATCACCCGTGCTATTATGTTTGCCGTGTAATTTTTTTTATGTCTGGTACCGCTAGTCCACCCATGTTCCTCCCTTTACTCAGGGTCGAGAATTTTATCCTTTGTTTTTTATTCCGCCAGATGAATTTGTCCATTCGTTTCTTCATTACGCGGAAAAACACCTGTGGTAATTCTGTTGGTAACATTTGAAATTTATATAGGATTTTTGGTTGTATGGTCATTTTTATCGTGTTAATCCGGCCAAACCAGGACAGTGGTCTGTGTTTTAATTTATTTAGTTCATCTTTAATTTCATTAATCAGTGGGATATAGTTGGCTTGATATATTTTTTCATGACTTGTCGCTAGTGTTATCCCCAGGTACCACATTCCCTTATTTACCCATTTAAAGGGGTATTCTCTTTGGAGTTCCCCCCTATCTCTTTTCCCTATATTTATACCCAGAATCTCTGATTTGTCGATGTTTATTTTAAAATTTGATATCTCTCCAAAGTTTTTAATTTCCTCCATTACTTTTGGGAGTGTTATTTTTGGTGCGTTTATATATAGTAGCGTATCGTCGGCGTAAGCCGCGATCTTGTGTTCTTCTTCTGCTATACGGAATCCTCTTATCTCTTGATCGTTTCTTAAAACCGCCAACAGGGGTTCTAAATATGTTATGAACAACAGAGGGGACAACCGGCACCCCTGGCGTGTGCCATTTTCTAGTTCGAATGTCGAGGACAATTTCCCATTCACTTTAACTCTTGCTCTTGGCTTGTGGTACAGTGCCTTGATCCTCTGCACCATTCTTTCCCCTACTCCGATATTTTCTATTGTTTTAAAGAGGAACCCCCAGTCTACCCTGTCGAAGGCCTTTTCGGCATCTATCGACAGTAGCAGACCGGGGGTCCCTTCCCTTTTTAATCTTTGTATTAGAAGGAGGGTCCTGATCCCATTAACCTTCCCCTCCCTTCCCGGCACAAAACCTACTTGATCCCCATTAATTAATCCCCTTATTATTCTTTTTATTCGTGTGGCTAATATTTTTGAGAACAGTTTTATGTCCGAGTTTAATAACGATATTGGCCTGTAGCTTGAGCATGTTGTTTTATCTTTCCCCTCCTTTGGAATCAGTGAAATTGTTGCAGACAGCGCCTCCTCCCTTATTTCCCACTCGTCCCCTATCCCGTTCATGTATACACACATTTTGGGTATCAGAATATCTTTAAATTTTTTATAATACAACACGGGGAACCCGTCGGGTCCCGGGCTTTTCCCGGGTGTGGTGTTTTTCAATGCCATATCTATCTCTTCCATTGTTATTGGTGCTTCCATTTCTATTACTTGTTCTCTTGCTATCTTAGGAAGTTTTGCTTTTATCAGAAAATTCTCAATTTTTTCCTCTCTGTCTGTCTTCTCCTTTATCCTTACTTTTGATTGCATATAATGCTTTGTAATATTTTTGAAATTCCTCTGCTATTTCCGTTGTCTTATAGACCATTTCCCCTGTTTTTGTCTGAATTTTTTCGATATAGTTTGCAGCTTTTTTTTTTTTCCAAGATTCTGGCTAAGTTCTTCCCAACTTTATTCCCCCCGCTGTATCTTTCTTTTTTTATTCTGTTAAATGTTTTCCTAGTTTCTTGTTCTATCAACTCCTTTAGCTCATCTCTTTTTACTACCAATGTTTGTAGTGTCTCTTGCGCGCCATATCGCTTATGTTTTTGTTCTAGTTCATAAATTTGCCTTATTATTTCTTTTGTCTTCTCTTTTCTTTCTTGTTTTTCCCTTGCGCCCATCGAGATTAGGATTCCTCGGATATAGGCCTTGTGTGCCTCCCACATAGTTGGTATTGATACCTCCCCTGTGTTGTTTTCTTCAAAAAATTTCCTAATTTCCCCTTCCAGCTTTTCCTCTTTGTCTTTTCCCCTCAATAGTTCTTCGTTTAACCTCCACTCACTCCTGCCCTTCCTTTCTAACCCTTTTATTTTAAGTGTCATGCTCACCGGGGCATGATTTGACAATGTCGCTATTTCTATGTTTGTGTTGGCCACACTTTCCAATGTTCGGTGCTCTATTATTATATAGTCTATTCTTGAATATGTCCCATGAACGGGGGAATGGAATGTGTAATCTTTCTCTTTTGGGTTGCACGCCCTCCACGCGTCTATTAGCTGACACTTGAACAGTTTTTCCTTCAATTTGTTAAGTTGCCTCTTCCGTATCCCCCATGCTTGGGAGGTACTGTCCCATTCTGGGTCCATTGGCAGGTTAAAATCTCCTGCCAAGATCACCTTCCCTTTCTTGAATACCATCAACTTGTCCAGTACCTTCATCAAAAATTCTGTCTGATTTTCATTTGGCCCATAGATATTCGCTAAGGTGTATTCTTCATTGTCTATTTTCCCCTTTAGGAAGAGGTATCTTCCTTCTGCGTCCATTTCTCTCTCTTCCAGTGTGAATCTGACCCATCTGGACAGTCCAATTGCCACCCCTTTGGCCCTACTCGACGGTGCGTCTCCCTGGTACCATGTTGGAAATTCTCGTGAGTATATCCTGAATTTCGAGTTTTGGGAAATATGAGTCTCTTGCAAGAAAGCTATTCCTGTCCCGTGCCTTTTTAGCTCTTGGAGTATTTAGTGTCTTTTCGTCGGCGTATTCATTCCCCGTGTGTTGTATGTTATTATTTTGATTTCTGTCATGTTTTTTTTTCCTTCATCCCTCCTCCTTCTCTTCCCCAGCCTTTCTTTTTGGCGGAACCTACTACCCTCCTGCCCACCCCACCCAGTCCCCCCTCCCCCCCTTCTTCTCCCCTTTGGGTTGTCAGGGCTCTTTCGTCCCCTTTCTGGCAAGCGAGTCTTCTTCCCTCTTGAATACCAGCCTCCATTCTACCCCCCGGGGTCTTAATCCCTCTGTAACCTGGGCTGTTCCCCTCTATTGCCTGGCGTCTCGTCTCCTAGTCCATCCTAGTACTTCCTATTCCTGTCCCCCTTCCCCACTCCCCCTTTTTCTATATTTTCTTCTTATGTACGTTCCTTTTTTCTACCCTCTGCCATTTTTGCTCCCCTTCCGCCCCCTTCCCCTCCTGTCTCCCCCCCCCCCATGCCCCCTCCAGTTCCGGCCTCTGTATGTCCAACTTCTTGCAGAAATCTTCTTTTTCTTCTGGGAATCTTAGTCTAGCTGACCTTCCATCTTTTGTTCCTATTAAACAAGCTGGGAACCCCCAAGTGTACTTAATATCTTGCCTTCTCATTTCTTCTGTTAGCGGTTTCAGTTTCCTTCTTCTCGTTCTCGTCTCCATAGCTATATCTGCGAATATTTTTACTTCCGTTTCTCCATATTTTGCCGGTTTCGTTCTAATTTTTTTCCATATTTGTTCTTTATCCTCGTACTTGTGAAATCTGACAATCACATCGCGGGGTATGTCCTTCCCCAAGGCCAGGGGTTTCCTAACTATGTGCTCTCTCTATCTCTATCTTTTCTCCTTCTGATTTTCCCAGGATCGGCCCAAAGATTTTATCCAGCACATCCTGCAGGTTTTCATCTTGATGTACGTCTGTTGTTCTCTCTGGGATATCTCGTATCCTCAGGTTCTTTCTCCTGCTGCGACTCTCATAATCTTCCATTTTATATCTTGTGTTCCTTTGTTCGATCTGGAGGGCGCACATCTGTTCTTTTAGTGCCCTTATTTCTTCCTCTTGTTCTACTAATTTTTCCTCCGTTTCTTCCACTCTTCTCAGTATCTGTCCTAGGTCTGTGCGTAGCCCCACTAACTCTCCTTTGAGTGATGACTCTAGCCTCTGAAACATCTCAGCCATCTCCAATTTCGTTGGCATTGCTGCGCCCTCTGTCTGTTCTTCTTCTATATCTTCTATTTCTTGCCCATTGTTTAGTGGCCCTTGGCTGCTCCCCGCTTCTTTCCCGGTTGATTGTCTCTTTTGGGGACCTTTGTTTACTGCTTCTTTTTGTTTGCTTTTTGCTCCGTAAAGCTTTTCTGGGCTTTCCAGTCTACTCTCCTGCACCATGTATTTCTTAATGGTACTGGGGCTAGCACTGATCCTAGACGGATTTGCTCCTCCTCCCCTTGTCGTTTTTCCTCTCATCTTGCGTGTCCCGGAAGTATGGAATTGGGCTCGGGGGATCTTATGTCTTGTGTCGGGTTTGCTTATTCTCCTCCACACCCCTCCCGCTGAATGGCGTTCGTGTATTCCCTTACTGTTATCCGCTCCTCACCCTCTGCTTTGTTGCCTGCAGAAGCCTGCAGGGGCTTATGCTGTACGTGGGGTGTAGTCTGTGGGTGCGTGGCTGGGAGGGGGGTGGGGGAGTAAGGTATGTTTTTTTTTTTTTTTTTGGGGTCTGCGGGCTAGGGGCTCTCGGAAGTCTAGGGGGAATCTGTGGGGCTGGCGTTAACCCTTCGCCTCCCCCTTTCCCTTCTCCCCTGTTCCTCCTTCAAGCCCCCTTTCTAGTGATCTCACGTTTTTTTTTTTTTCCTTTTTGTCAGCCTTTTTTTTTGCACACCATTCATCAGAACATCTGCTTAATACAATGCCATTTCTTCCTTGCTTTACCGCTCCCGTTATACTTGTGACACCGCTATGTCTCTTTTACAATTGGTATCTCTTATACCTCACAGTTCTCTGTACTTTTACTGCTTAAACGGCTTTAAACATCCAACCATAAAGACATTGCATCACAGTCTCTCCTTAGGCTTAATTACACAGAACAAGGCAAGATAAAATGATACTTATCAGCCGTTCACTGCTTCTTCCTCTGCCGGGCTTGGCTTTCCTTGTTTCTCTTCGGTGCCTTCGGACACTCCTTGCCTGTGCTGTTGTGTGCTTTAGTGCCTGCTCCGCTCTATCGTTGGCGTCCTGTGTACCGGCCCTGCCGGTTCTCCACCTGATAGTAGGGATTCCGTGGCAAGGAGCGGAGCTAGCGCGTCCGCCGCGTGGTGAGAGGCTGGCTGATGCGGGTGCAATTCGGCTGAGCTCTCCGGCGTTAGGGTACTAATGGGGAATGGGTCCGGGGTCCAGGCTGCGGCGCTCCATTGCTTTGGTCTCTCCTCGCTTGGTAGCTCTGCCTTCCCTCACCTCCTCCTTCGCTACCTTGCTTCGCGCCGCGGGATGACTTCCTTTCCCTCCGATGCCACGGCTGCAGCCCATGCTACATCTGGACTCCTCCCATCGGCGTCAGATATTGGTCTAAGTATTCTCCCACTCTGGAAAATAGTGAATTAATCCCACTGATGATGGGTCTCCCTGGTGGTTTGTCAAGTTTCTTATGTATTTTTGGGAGGTAATACATGACCGGTGTCTTCGTGGATTCCGAAAGGAGGTATCTCACCTCTTTTTTATTTAAAATCCCTCGGTCCTTGCCTTTCTTAAAAAACGTTTTCAACTTTTTCTCGTACTCCTTCTTGGGGTTCTTTTTAAGTTTCCTGTATGTGTCCTTAACATTCAATAGATTTGCCATCTCTTCCTCGTAATCTTTTTTATTTAGTATAACCAGGCCACCTCCTTTGTCCGCTGGCCTAATCACTACGTCTTTCTTCTTACCCAGAGTTTTGATGGTGTTCCCCATTTTATTCTTCCATTCTTTCTTCTTCTGTAGATCTATCAGGTCTTTCTCTACCATCTTCTTAAAGGCCCCTATACACTCACTCCCTGATACGTTGGGGTTGAAAACCGAATTGTTTAAGTGTGATGTGTACAAATTCGGTAGCTGAGGATGTCTTCTGTGTGGTGTTAAGGGCAAAATATTTCTTTAACTTCAATTTTCTAATACATTTCTGCAAATCAATAAACACTTCGTGTCTCAATTTTTATGGTATTGATAGAATTAAGAATAACTGGAGAGGAGGAAGTAAAAGGATAGCCATATCCCAGAACGAAACGCAGTGGATCTACCGTTTGGGCACTCTTGTGCCAGGCGGGTTGAACATTGGACATAGATCTTAACTGCTTTTTGTCCAATTTTTAATCTTGTATTTATATATATTTATTTTTTTATATTTTTTTATTTTTTATTTTTAATTTTTATTTTTATTTTTACTTATATCATTTTTATTTATTTCTTATCTGGGTTTTTATACGATATATGTTTATAAGATAAATTCCCTCTCCATTTTATACGTTGACAATCCTGCACATTTTTGGATCTTACATTCCCTATATGGTACAATACTAACCTATACACCCAGGTTTTTTGCCATTCTCTTATATATCTTTTATCCATATTTCTCATACCAACTTGCGAGATGTAAAAAATCTGTATTATTACTCCATAAGAGCCATTTACACTATGTAGCATGTCGTATATGTATTTACACCTGATACTATTATGTAACCTGAGGAGAAACGATCTCTTCCTCCTATGGTAAGCATCATGCCATATAAAATCTTTTTACCCGACAGGCGGAGCTATTCCCCCCGCCTGCCACACACTCCCGTTCGTTTTTTTTTACGATCGTGTGATTTTTTAATTTTTTAATTAGAAATACTGTCAATTGCCCATCGTCATTACTACCCCCCTTTTTTAACATGTTCCCCCTTCTTTTCGTTGTTTTTCGTTTCCCTCTTTTTTCCTCTTTTTTCCCCTTTGAATGTTTTCCTTACTATTGAAGTTGTCTCCCTGGTCTGTTGTATAACACCAAAAACATGGCCGACGATCTCAAAAGCTATAGTGACGCATATACATGACAATAGACTGCCCCTTCTGGGTGCATATATAAAACGGGTGGAGTACTAAGATGGCCACCGCTTCCGACGACGTCCGATGACGAAACGCGTTAGTCGGGGCCTGTGAGTACGTCTGTACGTTCTGACGTCACGTCTGGGTTTGTGGTTTTGCTGTGTGGAACGCAAGCCATAGGAAGAGGAAGGGAGACGTCTCTTTCTCAAACGGCAGCCGCGCTGCCGACTTGCTTTTGTTCCAATTGTTACCACGATCAGCCCAGGAATATGATATACTTTTTAAACTACTTACACCTTTTTAAACTTTGGATACAATAAACTGTTCGTTATTACACTATATTGGATTCTCATTCTTTCTATACACCGCTACACCGGAGGGATTTTTTCTTGTGGATCGCTGCTCCAGAGCATAGACGGACCAATCAACAGATCGGGATCGGGAGAGAGGTTCAGCAGAGACGAGCCCAAACCCGAGCTGAGCGGGAAAAATATTCAGCACATGCGAGCTACCCCTGCAGGGGTACCTAGCTCTGGTGAGTGGGGACACAGGAGGGGAGCACAGTGTGGAGTCACCGGATCACCTTGAAAACGATGATGAATTATCACTGAAAAGTCTCTGAACACATTATTTCAAGATTTGAATACATTTCCTAGAGACTATTGTGTATTTTACATTTTTGACACATTTTTCACATGTGGTTTTATTATTCATGGACGTTATAATATGTTTCAAAGTAATAACCCTTCTGATGTAAATGCATTTGGTTCACATATACTGTCACTTTATTCACCTTATTTATTTGCACATATATATGGTTTTATAGTTGGGGGTCTTTTGCAATAAGTCTTTTTCTAAGGAGGAACATCACCTCCAGGGATAGCGCCATCTCCCTGTATGCTGTTTTATATAATTTTTCCATTTGGAAAGTCAGGAGGGCAGCTTTCCCCATACCATCTTTTATACCACCTCATTTAGGTACACTCTATCAACCTTAGCGCGGAATTTTATATACTATATGTTTTCAACAATATCTTCTGTTACTCATACATTATATTTGAGATTTAATATCTCTTCATACTGTATATGATTTCGGTTAAATGAAAGTTCTTTGACCAAGTCTTCAACACAACAATAACATTTATTAGTAAATAGTAGGGAGGTCTAAAAATGATACAGCAATCTGTCTTATATATGTAGTATATGAAGAAACACATAGTTTAAACTATAGGAATTAGATTATATTCCTTAAAACAACCACATAAAAACAGTCAAACACATAACATATAAGACCATAGTTACCTTGCTACTGTACGGGACTGCTCCCTTCTGCAGACTGCCCATCAAAAAGAGTGTGTCTCCTCCCCTATAGTCTGTGTATATGATTCTAGGCCGGTGCCTCATTGGTTGGCCTGGAATGACCCTGATTGGTGGGCTTCCCTTTTCCTTTACGATTGGCTAATCCTCAATCCCTATAGTTTGCCTAAGTCAGCCCCCTTTAATGTAACTACATTTGCATGGAAGTTGAGTAGTGAGGACAGGCTGGTCACCTTCATTGCATATCTAAACAAGGGATCCTTTGAAGTGAATATATTTCTAGAACAAAGAGGTCTGGTTTCCATTGTTTAGATAAGCAAGTATAGGCCCCAAAGCATCTGCGAAAAGCCTTTTCACATACAGGCATAGTAATTAACATATTACCTCTAATAAATATATATATATATATATACACACACACATATATATTATATATATACACACACACACACACACACACACACACACACACACATATATATATATATACATATATATACACACACACACACACACACACACACATATACATATACATACACACACACACACACACTCTATCTCACAAAAGGGAGTACACCCCTCACATTTTTGTAAATATTTTATTATATCTTTTCACTGAGGAAATTACAATTTGCTACAATGTAAAGTAGCGAGCGTACAGCTTGTATAACAGTGTACATTTTCTGTACCCTCAAAATAACTCAACACACAGCCATTATTGTCTAAACCGCTGGCAACAAAAGTGATTATACCCCTAAGTGAAAATGTTCAAATTGGGCCCAAAGTGTAAATATTTTGTGTGGCCACCATTATTTTCCAGCACTGCCTTAAACTTCTTGAGCATGGAGTTCACCAGAGCTTAAGAGGTTGCTACTGGAGTCCTCTTCCACTCCTCCATGATGAAATCACAGAGCTGGTGGATGTTAGAGACTGTGCGCTCCTCCAACTTCTATTTCAGGATGCCCCACAGATGATCAATAGGGTTTAGGTCTGGAGACATGCCTGGCCATTCCATCACCTTTACCCTCAGCTTCTTTAGCAAAGCTGTGGTCGTCTTGGAGGTGTCTTTGGTGTCATTATCATGTTGGAATACTGCCCTGCCGCCTAGTCTCCGAAGGGAGGGGATCATGCTCTGCTTCAGTATGTCACAGTACATGTTGGCATTCATGGTTCTCTCAATGAACTGTAGCTCCCCAGTGCCAGCAGCACTCATGCAGCCCCAGACCATGACACTCCTACCACCATGCTTGACTGTAGGCAAGACACACTTGTCTTTGTACTCCTCATTTGGTTGCCGCCACACACACTTGACACCATCTGAACCAAATAAATGTATCTTGGTCTCATCAGACACAGGACATGGTTTCAGTAATAAATGTCCTTAGTCTGCTTGTCTTCAGCAAACTGTTTGCGGGCTTTCTTGTGCATCATCTTTAGAAGAGGCTTCCTTCTGGGATGACAGCCAAGCAGACCAATTTGATGCAGTGTGCGGCGTATGGTCTGAGCACTGACAGGCTGACCCCCCCACCCCTTCAACCTTTGCAGCAAAGCTGACAGCACTCATACGTCTATTTCTCAAAGACAACTGCTGGATTTGATGCTGAGCATGTGCACTGAACTTCTTTGGTCGACCATGGCGAGGCCTGTTCTGAGTGGAACCTGTCCTGTTAAACAGCTGTATGGTCTTGGCCAGTGTACTGCAGCTCAGTTTCAGGGTCTTGGTAATCTTCTTATAGCCTAGGCCATCTTTATGTAGAGCAACAATTCTTTTTTTTCAGATCCTCAGAGAGTTCTTGCCATGAGGTGCCATGTTGAACTTCCAGTGACCAGTATGAGAGAGTGAGAGCAATAACACCAAATTTAACACACCTGCTCCCCATTCACACCTGAGACCTTGTAACATTAATGAGTCACATGACACCAGGGAGGGAAAATGACTAATTGGACCCAATTTGGACATTTTCACTTAGGGGTGTACTCACTTTTGTTGCCAGCGGTTTAGACATTAATGGCTGTGTGTTGGGTTATTTTGAGGGGACAGCAAATTTACAGTTATACAAGCTGGACACTCACTACTTTACATTGTAGCAAAGTGTAATTACTTCAATGTTGTCACATGAAAAGATATAGTAAAATATTTGCAAAAATGTGAGGGGTGTACTCACTTTTGTGAGATACTGTGGGGCTAATTCACTATATCGCGAATATGCGATCGCGCGACGCCTAAAAATAACGCCCATTCAAGTCAATTAGCATATCAACTAGGCGAACATGCGAACACAAATATGCCTTCTTAATCCGCATATGTGGGAATAGCTGATGTCAATTGGGCTTGAACCTGCAGAATCCATTGAAGGTTTGTATGAACATGATTTGCTTGAAAAAGTGTATGGGAACTACCGCAGCAAAATGGAAAACATAAAGCTGAGTACAATGCAAGGTGTGGTGATGACATCTGTAGGATTCTGAACCTGTAGCTGTAACCTTTGAAGGTTTACCAATCTTGTATTTTGTTGATTCCCTACAAACGAACTGCTGGCACGTTAACTAGTGTGTGATTATTCCAATTCCACACCATAATATTATTGAATATGTAGATACCATTGCATGCATTGAAAGAGTTCATAGTATGGTAACAAACTGATTGGCATCTGCTAATTGGTGAATATGCCTTCACATATTTTCAGAATATAATGCTGAGTACAATGCAAGGTGTAGTGATGACATCTGTAGGATCCAAACCTGTAGCTGTAACATTTGAAGGTATTAGAAGAAATCACTACACTATGGAGTTGACCATAACCAGCCATAGAAAATACATTTACTAATCTTGTATTCTGTTAATTCTCTACAAACTAACTGCTGGAACGTTAACTAGTGTGTGATTATTCCAATTCCACATCATAATATTAATGAATATGTACATACCATTGCATACATTTAAAGAATTCATAGTATAGAAGCAATCAAACTGATGTGCATTGGCTAATTGGTGAATATGCGTTTGCATATTTTCAGCATATAATGCTGAGTACAATGCAAGCTTTCAGAAGGTGATACCATCCATACCATTGAACTACTCTGTGAATTAGATAGCCTTGTTTAAATGCATCATGTAGGCTTGCTGATACCACAAATCATTGTACCAGCAAAACTTTGAACAGTCAGAATTGTTTGACATTCATGTCAGCTGTGATTACTACTAATCTGTAATTAGCTGAAGCTATTCACATGGTATAGGTTGTTGAGATAAGCCCAAGTACCATGTGATAGCTGGGGCTTGTTGTAGAATTGTATAAAGACGCTAAATCTGAGCAAGTTAAACAAGGCTGGCTAAAACAAATGCAAAAATCCTGTAAAAACGTCCCTCAATACTGGATTTCAACTAAAAACAGAGAGACTCCGTTCAAAACCGACCTTCAGTACACAAAATCATGTAACAATTGCCTTTTCTAAACAAAAGTGTAAAAACAGTTAAACATGAAAACCTAAAAAAAATAAAAAATAAAAAAAAAAAAAAAAAATGATGATGTGACTGAATTCAAAATGGCGTCTCAGCCATGTGGTTCTTTGTTATTACACCAAGATGGCGGCCACACCACATGGGTTTCAATCACCACAACACAAAATGGCAGCAAGTGAAGTAATATTACAACCTTGTAGCCCTCAGTATCAGGAGAAAAATGACGCCAAACACGTGATGGGAAAAAATGGCTGCACTGAGAACCATAGTAAAGATAAGGCACAAACAAACGATAGATAGTGCAAACGCATGGATTTTGGTGTTAGAACAAAAGATAACACTAAAAACGCATAACACAGAATTTATCAACCGGATTTGAAATACAGCGTAGAAATTAACTATACTCAGTCACTGAATACTGATTTTCAGTTGCACAACGCCATTTGCCACTAGAAACTCAGTACAAAACCAGGATAGCTATATTCTACTCAAACTTCAGCATCTAAAACAACCAACGGTTTCATTAGCAAATGAGTTGTGCTATAAACAGACAGAACCAGAGTTGAATTACAGTGTAAAAAGCACAGA
Organism: Glandirana rugosa; assembly: GCA_018402905.1. Lineage (NCBI taxonomy): Eukaryota > Metazoa > Chordata > Amphibia > Anura > Ranidae > Glandirana > Glandirana rugosa. The sequence goes on from BLSH010247912.1 coordinate 16,482, forward strand.
ACCTCTTTACGATTACAATACTGTGTCTAAACTAAATCTGTCGCCAAAAACCAAAACTTAGCACATACACATGCTATATGAAAAGGCGCAATCCGTAAGCAAACACAGCACAAAAGACCTGTATATACACTGTAATGTTAACTCGGTTTCGCACTTAAAGCTAAATAGCCATCTAACAACAGTCTATTGACTGTCTCTACCAAAAACTGAATTAAAGCTGGGACTCCGCAAAACAACAAATTAAACATAAAAACCAAAATGATTCTACTGGAAATGGAATTCAGTACAATAACAGACTATTTTCACTTGAGACTGAAATATTGCACAAAAACAAAGCAATTAAAACCAGAAACTGAAATTCCTGCAAAAGATTACTTAAATTCACAAAATGCTAAAATTTGGTCCAAAAGCAGAATAATTTCAGCCAGAACCAAAGTTCAGCAGAAACAAAATTGAAGTTGTAACAATTTTACAACAAAATGGTGGTAACTACCAACTGAAATTCAGACACCATTCCCACCAAAAGCAGCGCAAACTGAAAATCCTCCCCTTACAAACTGACGATACAATTTGAGACACCAAACAAACACTTAAACGAATGCCGCCAAAATTACAACATAAAACACACAATTACTAAGCACAACACTGACACCGATCACGCACTCAAAGCATACTCATAAAACACACTTTAGGTGTATTGACTAGGACCTATAGAGGACAGGTATAGGTTATCTTCCTAATCAATAGACCTAACTACACTGATAACCTACAATTAAAACCCCGCCATTATGCAAAAAGAGGAAAAAACGGTTCTTTTGCAAAGCAGAATTTACCTGACACAGCGGGCAAAATCCTGGAGTCAGGACAGCAAAAAGATTTCAAATACTGAAATAAAATTGGTTTTACCAATAGCCGGCTGTTTTGTTGTCCTGGTCCTAATCGCTTCCTCCTATCGGTCCGCTGTGAAGGAAGTTCTGTGGGCTCCAAAAATTTCTGGCTCGCCATCTGTAATAGCAATTATAATACGCTGTGTGCATTATATTTCGCTTGCGCTAATAAGTGCACTTTTCAGCTCTTTTGCATAATGCATTTCAAATGCACTAATGTTAAACCAGTATAATACAGACACACTAAGCTTTATTCACATGGTCGCTCCAAAATTAGTCCTGCAACCTAGTCGGAGTGTCTTTATTTTATATGGATTGAACAGGGGTAACAAAAGGGCTTGGTGCCCTCACAATCAGCTAATCAACCTCCAAGGCACAGTCACATGACAGCAGCTCAATACAAAACAACAACCAATGACACACTTTTTTATATTCAAACAATACAATAGAAGAGGCGTGCATGCATGTGGAAAGGCTAGGCCGACTAGATGAGTCCCAGCTGTTGGGTGGGCCGGGGATGCACACACCCCACATAACAAAGAAAGCCATGTGGAAACATGGCTCCCATTGAAACCAACACGTTACCTCACAGAGGCTGTCCTGCCAAAACCCCACGCATGCAAAGCCAAATCTACCATTACAATGAATCCTATGTAATATAGAACTATATTTAATAGTGATTATACTACTGTTCCACCATTAAAGGGTAAATGCACAAAGGAAAATAGCTGTGGGTTTCTGTCACGTGGATCAAACATGATAGAAAGCTTACAGACCATTATCCTTACATAAAAGGCAATACTTGATTCTATACCGCAAGCACATCCCCATCGAGCGGATCAATCTTCACATAATACAGGGGCCCCCGGTTGACGGTAATATACCCGCGCCAGGGAACGCGCATCGCACCTCAAAGATCCGGACCAGCGTTCGCTCCAGCGTTAAACGCTCAGAGCGCCTGCTGGATGGGATGATCAAGCGGGTCGTGTACGGTTACGAATTAATGGAAGGTTTCCATTGTAAGTGGCCTTTCCTCAATATCGGTTAAAGCCATAGTCGCTATACATAGCGAACACTGGTAAACCGACACTGGGAGACACTGTGACAATACATAATTAACACATCCTAATAAAATTTCTACAACAGGCTCAATTCCAGCTCACCAATCTAGGTAACCATGCTGATATTAAAGTGGTGCCTCAGCCCCCCCACCACAGAAAATGTACAAGTCAGCAACTACACATCCTGCAACTGCTGACTTTAATTATTAGGACACTGTCCTGGAAGCTAGTGATGTCGGCACCCCAGCCCATGTTTTCATTGGCTCTCAGGTGCTGTCGCCTCCATTGATGATTCCCTATTGCACATGCACAAAGGGCACTGCGCTTTCTGAATGGCCTGGCAGCAGGGAAGCAGGAGGGGTGACAAATTTCTGCCATACCTCGCTGCAATGAGGTCTGTCGGAAGTTAGGACAGGTAAATGCCCAAAACAGGTACCCTCTCCCCC
>BLSH010247912.1:18885-45421 GCA_018402905.1 Glandirana rugosa
GACCCCCCCCCCCCCCCCGCCCGAAAAGGTGCCAAAATTGATGGACAAAATGCACAATAATTTCAATTAACAGCCCAAGTGGGGCTTTTGTCATTATGCACAATATCAGCTCTACTCCCTGAAAAACCACAGCAAATAACACAGCCTCTTCGCAGGCCAACCCAACCCCCATCTGCAGTCATTTATATAACATAGGTTGTATTGTTAGCACACCGACACGCCTAATGGAAGTACATGCCCACCACTGTCATTCAATCTGTCTCTTCATGTCTGTTTAACTCTATAGTGATTGCACCTGATAAACAAGAACACTTACTATTTGCAAATGTGTTAGCCCGCACAATATTGTCAAAACGCCGGCCTTTACACACACATGAACTTTAATGGCAACCCAGTCTTAGTCCGTAGGGTTCAATATTGAGTTATAAAACAAAGAATGGCACCCTGGGATATAGTAAACAGACTAATAAATAAGTACAGCCTTTCAAAGGTCGCAGCCCTTTTAACAGTGAATATCACTTAACCACTTCCAGACCGCCCGCCGTCATAATACGGCGGCAGTTTGAAGTGGAATGCCGTTGTTATGGTAGCAGATAGCTACAATAACCCCGGTATCTTTTTTTTCAGCAGGCAATTTTGTGCCTGATAAAAATGGTCTTAGCGGCGGATTTGCAACAAGATCACTTTTATCAGCGGCGGGAGAGGTGCCCTCCCGCCACTTTCCGGTCATCTCCACCGCTTACCGGACCCACCGGCAGCAGCGGAGATGATCGCGACCGTCCCCCCCAGCGTCCGTGAGCCGAGTGAGCGGCTGAAGCCGCTTACTCGGCTCCATAACATGGCTGGGCGAAGCTACGTCACAAGTCGCTCCTACGGCAACACGCTGACCACACAACAACGCGACTGCGCATGTGCGGGCCCATTGCGGCCATCTTCCTTACTGGCAAATGCCGTTAATGCTGTTTTACGATGGAGATTATGTGAGTGCACCTTTGAATTAATTAAAGTAAGCATTTTAAACAATATTACGCGATTGTGGGCTCCGGTTTTCTTTACATGACACTGCTGGAGTGGCGTGCCCATCTATGTATTTCTGATTATTATTTGGACGTGCTGTGGTGACAGTTGGAGCTCTCATGGTATAGTGTGGGGAGAAGCAGACTTCCTCTAACATTCCTGCTGGATCCATTTGTTAAAGAAAACGTGTTTGACCGCTCTTATCAAGGGGTCACACGTTCTCTGGTAAGAGCGGTGTGCTTATGGTGTGGTGTGACACTAATTCTGATACATTCCGTGCACGGATGTGGGACATTTTCTGATCACCTTTCTGCAATTTTTTTGGACTTTAAGCGCTGCACTGATATCTTTATTTATTGTTATGCTATACTCGGCGGTCTCCTTCCCCTTTCGCGTGTGCTCCAAGCCTCGCTTTCAAAGTGTGCTGCTATAGGGACACCTTAAACCCGGAAGTCTAATGTCTGGAGACGTCCCAGACATTAGACTTCCGGGTTTAAGGTGTCCCTTATAGCAGCACACTTTGAAAGCGAGGCTTGGAGCGCACGCGAACGGGCAAGGAGACCGCTGAGTATAGCATAACTATCGGCTGTTAGCAGGCTTACTCCACTCGTCTGTGATTGCTGTATACACCCAGTGCCGGGACCTTGGCACATCAAAATGTGAGTGCAATTGTTTTAAACCTTTTTATCTGCATATCCTTAATAAAACTACTACACTATGAGACTTTTATTTTGGTCTCCTGGGGAGTCATTCCTATTGTTATAGAAACCATTGGATCTTTTCACAAAGAGAGGAACGGAGTTGCAGGACATCCAAAGGCTATTCCTAAAACGATTTTTGACCACCTGTAAAAAGGGGTCAAAAGGTTCTGGTGAGTTGCCATCTTTATGAGCACTGGTGGATTTCACACTTACCAAGCAATTAAGGGCGCACATGGTGTTGGGATAAATCTATGGACTTTATATTAGTATTCACAATTTATGCTAATTATATGGACTTTTGCATTAGTATGATTTTCCATTATCAATTACTTCATTGATGGTTCACCTGTTTATGATTAGGATAAGTGGAACACATTGCGGAAATTGTTTTTTCACTAGCACGTATGGAAAATAGCCTAGTCAGCGCCATAACCTTTTTTTATATGGTATGTTCAATATTGAGTTGGCTCACCCTTTGCAGCTATAACAGCTTCAACTCTTCTGGGAAGGCTGTCCACGAGGTTTAGGAGTGTGTCTATGGGAATGTTTGACCATTCTTCCCAGAGCACTTTTGTGAGGTCAGGCACTGATCTTGGACGAGAAGGCCTGGCTCGCAGTCTCCGCACTAATTCATCCCAAAGGTGTTCTATCGGGTTGAGGTCAGGACTCTGTACAGGCCAGTCAAGTTCCTCTATCCCAAAGTTGCTCATCCATGTCTTTATGGACCTTGCTTTGTGCACTGCCCAAAATCAGGAGGGGGGATTATGGTGTGGGGTTGTTTTTCAGGGGTTGTTCTTTCACACTTGTGCAACTTGAAATTAGTGAGATTTTACCACGATTTGCTGCAATTTTTTTGCTGCGATGTTTTGCCATGATTTTGATGTGACTTGAAGCAATAGCTGTGTAATCCTGAGGTCTATGGACCTCAAGTCGCATCAAAGTCGGACCAAAGTGTTGCAGGGACTACTTTGAAGTCACTGCGACTTGAAGTCGCACAGATATGAATGGTACTCATTGAAAATCATGGGGAATGACTTGTCATGTGACTTTGCAGTCCCAAGTCGCTAGAAAAGTTGCACAAGTGTGAAAGGGCCTGAAGATTATTTCCAATGAGCACCATTCATATCTGCGCAACTTCAAAGTAGTCCCTGAACTACTTTGGTCCAACTTTGAAGCAACTTGAGGTCGATAGACCTCAGAATTACACAGCTATTGCTTCAAGTCACATCAAAATCACGGCGAAAAATAGCGGCAAATCGCAGTAAAATCGCAGTAAAGTCATTCAACTTTCAGGTCGCACAAGTGTGAAAGCAGCCTTAGCCCAAGTTCACATAGGTGTGAAGCAGGAACCAGCACAATTTCAGCACCAGTTCCTGCATCGCGCCACTCCCACTGGCAGTTCACACTGCCTTCTGCGAATCGCTGCGGGTGTCAGTACAATATTAATGACACCCCAGATTGGTTCATAGATCACAGTGCTAACTGTGGATTCCGATAGGAATCGGATCGCATGAGTGAGAACACCCATGCGATCCAATTCTGGTGTGGGAAAAAAAGGTCCCTGCACTGCTATAGCTGCAAAGGGTCGGCTAAATCAAATTTGAACCCTACAGACTAAGACTGGGATGCTATTAAAGTTCATGTGTGTATAAAGGCAGGCGTTCCAATACTTTTGGCAAGATCGCAGATTGTGTAAGATTTGCAATGGTGGTGGAACCCTCATCCACATAAATGCTACATTTAAATAAAACCTGGGGAAGGACATGAGTTATGTTTAACAACACAGGAAGAGCTGACAGCTTTTCTACAGGACGTGGCATCTTTGGGATTCGAACCTATGAACCCCAGGTTTGCTCAGCAGAAGTGCTAAGCCCTTAGCCACATTCAAGGAGCATCTATTGCTGTGATGTCAAACAGGGGTGCAATAAATGAATCAATGCAGATGTACTGTGGAAGGCTGGATAACCATTGAACAACCTGTTTCTGGCATATGCCATCTGTTTTGAAGGTTTGTAATGGCTCAGTACTGTGAGCATTCTGCTGTAGAACATTTCTCATTTTGGGGCATTTGGCTTGGTAAGAAGCTGCAATTATTGCTGGATGGGGAATGTTAAGGCTGATTATAGTCCTTGCCCATAGAAAACATGTGACACAATTTGCAATAGTGGTGGAACCCTCCTACACAAATACTACATTTAGACGTAATTTTGGTAAGGACATGCGTTATGAGAACAGAAAACCTCTCTACATGAAGTGACATGCTCAGGATGCAGACCCAGAACCTTCATGTTGCTAGGTAGAAGCATTACGCTGTTAGTCACCAGTCTGCCGAGTGTGCAACCCTCCTACACATAAATACACATAAACTGCATTTCTTTGGACATATAGGTGGTGGAATTAAATTAGTCTGGAGGTGATTCTGTGCTATTTGGTGGTGTTTGGAGTGTAGAACAGTGATGTTATTGCAACAGCAATGGTATTGTTTGTGGTTTGTGAAGATACCTGTGTGAGTTTGGGAAAAGATTTTAATGAGATGTACAGCAACAAGCGAGAGACAGAGAAAAAAATATTTTACCAAAACATGAGAAGATTAAACATTCTAACGTTCTTAAAAAAAAATTAGATTATGAAACAGCAACATTGTTGCAGGGACAATTTGAGAGAAAGATACATTTCATCTCAACATGAAAAGGATTTCATTAGGGAAGTTACAATTGTAATATTAGAATCAATGGCTGAAACGTGCATTGGGCTATATAGTGCAGATTTTCCTTCTCAAGAAGCATTATAGACAATTGCGAATCTGCGAATTTACTATAGCGCCCTCTAAAAAAAGAATGGGAGTTAAAATGAGGGAATTTTCTTGTCTGAGCATGCTCAGTTGTGCTGATGAATAGTCAGGAAAAAAGGGGGAATTTGGCTCTTTTCAGACTTTCAATTATATTTTAGGTTATACATCACTTTTTTAAACAATTCAAAGGCAGATCATCATTAAACAAGATACTACATTTGTAAGAACCATTTAGGTGATCATATCATGCTCTAAACATTATTTCCATGTGCAATTCCCTTGCTTCTACCAAGACTAGTTTTTTTAGTCAGTCACTGTTGTCTGGGCGCTATAGTGAATTTGATTCTGGGAGTATTTTGTCCCATAGGGCTTTAGTGAATTCCATTTTCACGCTAATTAGCGAGAGGTGTAGTGAATTGGCTTCTCGTTGTTGTTGTTGATCCAATTTAGGCTTATATATTCCCCAGTAATTAATCTTTTTTTGATACACGCTTCAGCGCTTAGCATTTACCAATTTGACATAGCATATCTGTTAGGAGAAGATTGACCATATCTTAGTGTCTGGTGAAGTCTGGCCGTTTTCTGGACTTTTTTGCCTTTTTAGTGCTTTTGGGTGCGGCCGTGCGCGCGCACACGCCGGAAACGGCGCCAAACAGCGCTATTTAAACTTTCTGTACCTGTCAGCAGGTGCTGTCCGTTCTACAGCGTCTGAGTACCTGTGAGCATCAGCTCTGTTTCCTGTGACCTGTTCCTGTGTTGTTCCTTCTTCCCTAATCCGACCCGGCTTGATCTGACCTGCTGATTATCTGCCTGCACCGACCCCGGCTATCCACGACCATCCGTTTGCCTGACCCCTCTGTACTTTTGCTGCCAGTCTGTTAACGAACCCTGCTTGGACTTTGACCACTCTTTGCCTTATCCTTTGTACCGCACAGCCCGCCAGTTGTCGACCCAGCCTGCATGACAACCCGTCTGCCTGCACGACCACCTGGAACTTCACACCACCACCAGTGACCATCCAGCCCTCGTGCCATCCCGCACTCCGGGACTTCCTGTCTACACTACCAGGGGTCCTTGAATTGGGTGTGTAAGAGTGGTTGTTCCTGTTGTAGAAATTTAGGATGTTTATTATGTATTGTCACAGTATCTCCCAGTGTTGGTTTACCGGTATTCGCTGTGTACAGCGAATATGGCTTTAACTGATATTGGGAAAGGCCACATACAATGGAAATCTTCCATCAATTGATAATTACACGCTACCCGCCCGATCATCCCGGCCAGCAGGCGCCCTGAGCGGTCAACGCCGGAGCAAACGCTGGTCCGGATCTTTGAGGTGCAATGCATGTTCTGTGGCGCGGGTGTATTACTGTCAATCAGGGGGCCCCTGTCTTCTGTACAGATCGATCTGCTTGGCGGCGGTTCACTTGGGTTATGGAATTAGTATTGCCTTTTATGTAAGGATAATGATCTGTAGGCTTTCTGTGGCATCTGATCAATGTGACAGAAATCTGCAGCTATATTCCTTTGTGTTGTAATTTACCCTTTAATGGAACAGTAGCATAATTGCTATGTAATATAGTTCAGAGAGCTGTATTGGGTAGTGATTCATTGTAATTGGCAGGTTAGTGCATGTGTGGGGTGATTTGTTGTGTGGCCTTTGTGAGAAAGCACATGGCTTCCATGTGCCAGTTGTTTTCTCATACAGGCCGGCCAACCCCCCCCCCCCCCCCCATACATGCATGCCTTTCCTATTGTATAGTTTGAATGTAAACAAGTGTGTCATTGGTTGGTAGTTTTGTATTGAGGTCATGTCATGTGACTGTGCCTTGGAGGCTGATTGGCTGATTGTGAAGCCATCAGTCCCTTTTGTTCTCTCTGTTTGACGAGTATAAATAAACACACCAGGCATGGAATTGCAGGACAATCCCTGCGAGCGGCTATGTGAGATGAAGCAATCTGTTTCTGTGTGTGTCTGCTTCAAACACAGGTCGATCAAATGCATTATGCAAAAGAGCTGAAAAGTGCGCTTATTAGCGCAGGCAAATTATAATGCATACAAGGTATTATAATTGCCCTTACAGTTCCCTGCATAAGACAGACTCCACCACCAGGACCGTGACAATATCTGTCACGGGGAGAATAGGGAGAGGGGAACGTTTTTATGAAATTATTATTTTGAGATTTGTATATTGCCCCCTCTTTATTTCTCCTCGTGCCAAATATGTTTAACGTATGGTGTCTCATTCATCTTATATTTATTATTGTTTTTTTGGTTAAAAGGTATATTAGGTTCATTTATTTATTTTTGATTTTTCGTTAATTGATTCTTTGTATCAAATTAATTCTTATACATGCACTTTTGTTTTGTTATTGTTACACTGGACATTCAGGATTTTATTCATGTGTGTCCAAGATGTGTGATTGGTCAGCTAATCAATGCGGGCTCACGGTTAGTACTTCACTAATAGTTGGGCACTTAAATAGCTTGCATTGAGTATGCAATGTGTTGTGAACAAGCACACAGTCAGCATATGAAACGTTAACCAGCATCTTCACCTGTGACCTGCTTTGGCTTGAGGATTCTAATAAAAGAATATTCATTCAAATTCTGTTTCTGTGGCTAGCACCTGCACTGAATTTGGAACTGAACACGGTCTGAGCGGTGCCTACATACTCTCTCTTTGAGCATAAATTACACATATAATTTCCAGACAACCTATCACACTTTTGAAGGCCCTGGAGCACCAGGACAATGGAATTACCCACAAAATGACTCCATTTGGGAAAGCAAACACCCCAACATATATTCTAGGAGGCATGGGCTGCAGATAGGTACTCTGATAGTCTGCAGATAGGCATTCAGTTACTCTGATGAGCTGGCAACAGGTATTCGGGTACTCTGATGGGCTGGAGACACTTACTTGGGTACTCTGATGGGCTGGAGACAGGTACTCGGGTACTCTGGGCTGGGGACAGGTACTCAGGTACTCCGATGGGTTGCAGATAGGTACTTGGGTACTCTGGGCTGAAGACAGGTATTCAGTTACTCTAAAGGGCTGCAGATAGGTACTCAGGTACTCTGGGCTGGAGACAGGTACTCGGGTACTCTGACAGGCTGCATTGACGGGAGATGGTGTGGCTGCAGATGGGCATTGATCAGGCTGCATTTATGGGAGACGGTGAGGCAGCAGAAGGGCACTAATCAGGCTGCATTTATGGACATTGACCCTTAATTTGCTTCAATGTTCTTTATTCAAATTTTTTTCCTGAAACTTCCCTCTTAAAATTAAGGTGCGTGTTATACGCCAATACAGTAAATACGGTATATATAAGTCAAAACATCATTTAAATATGTGGACACTTCAAAATGTATATCCAATTAGGAATATTAATATGTTTATCTGTGTTCAACCTCCATTGTTCCTAATATGCTAAGATGGAACTATGGACAACAGAACAAGTTATTCAAGTGTTGATGAAAGTATACCAATAGAAATATCACTGTTTCCTTATACATAAGAGTATATGATATGATATGATATTTTAGGTCACAGTCATACTCAGTGTGGTTGTACTGAGTTTGGTTAGATCAGACTGTGGTAGTGAGAGCTAAAATGGATACTGTTGCTTTGATAACATGTTCTTGTTTGTAAAAAGTTCCAAAGTTTTGTACATTTAAGTGAGACTATCACATAGTTAAGAAATCCCATACCGCAGTTAAGAAATTCCAAAAGTTTGTATCTAACTCCCCCTTATTCTGAGAAGCTAGGATGAAAGCAACCCTATAAGTGGCTGATAAATTTGGAAGATAACTGAAAGTCTGCATGTGTTACACTAACAAGCCATTTAGGGGTTTTAGGAATGTCTATGTAATTGTTGAAGTATATCTATGCACTGATGAGCCAGTTAAAGGTTTACGGGATGCTTTAGGAATATGTATGTAAAATGTTGATGTAAATATGCTGTAACTGCCCATAAAAGGGCACACTTGGCATTCACTGGAGCTGTGTGTCTTTTTGCTGGCAAAAATAAATGTTCATTCTTCTTAGAGTCTGTTGTCCATAGTTACCACTAGTTTTCCAGAACTTAAAGAGCTTTTTGCTGCAACATTACTCTGGTGCATTGGTCGGGAATCTATGTGTGACTGCTGCGACAAGGTGGCATTCCACCACGACCCATAGGGATTGGACCGGAGCCAGTGTCTTGGATTGCTGCGCTGTCTCAGGTGCCACTGGACCACATTTGTCTGGGAGACTGTGCTACATCTCGGCCGCCTGCTCTGGGACAACCCTTGGCATATTATACCTGGACTCAGGAACCAAACATTTGTATTTTAAACTCCAAGAATAGGTGAGATCTCTGCTTTTTGATTTGGGATATCCGTCAGACAGGGCTCAACAATATATATTAATGATATTCTAGGTAAGGGAAGCCTGAGCACCTCCCTGAGGAAGACCCATTGGATGACAGAGCATTCTGGGCAGACCTCAGTCAGTCAGTAATAATTGGGTGGAAGAGTTTGATGTGGATTGTTTCTGTATGAGACATTGCCCAGCAACAAAGTGATTGTGGACCCCGTGTAAGCACATTTCTCAGCCGGGAGACCGCATCTGAATCACTGATAGGGAGAAGTGCTGTCTATTAACCTTATTTGTGTCAAGGATTCAGACACCTTACAGGATTCTCAAAGCCTTATCCTACCCTCTGTGTCTGTCTTGATGTCTGTAGACTATGTAGTGGGACAGGAACCAGTCAGTCGTGTCCCCCTTACAGTGTTTGACCGTTAATTTTAGGAAGGTCTGCAAACATTGTTTCTCTGTTCCATTTTAGAAGTAAAAGTGCTTAATTGCTGCATGTTAAGTAACTGTTAAGTAGATATTTGAGAAAGATGGATGCTTTTTTAGAAAGTCTTTGTATGTTTAACTGAGAAATCATTTGTAGCAGAGAGGGATTTGACCCCTCCTTTACATGTCCTGTGTGTGTCTGTATAAAAAGGATAAGACAGGCTTTCAGTATTTCCCCCTCCCTCCTTCGATGGAGATATCCTGTGTGAGGGACGGTGTCTGTGAAATGTAGGATAATATGGTAATTTTTGACCAGCTATGAAGTGACTAGTATAACATGTGATGTTCAAAAGTAGGTGATGTGAAAAACTTTGTAAGGTAAAGGAAGTGTTTAAATTCTTTAGCAGAAATAAAATCTTAGTTGAAATGGTTCGTTTTTGCTAGTAACTGTAGAATTATTTGAAAGAAAAAGAAAATAGCGGTTTGTGGCCGACACCCTTTCAATTCCTAAAAGCTGCCATGATTATTATAGTAATATAAATGTGTAGTTCTCCATTTCAGCCTATTGGGTGTGGAATGGGAGGAGGCTCCACCCATTGATTAAAACTGTGTGGCCCTCCTTAAAGTGGTTGTCAACCCATGACAACCACTTTAACCTACAGGTAAGCCTATAAGGCAGTTTATCTTTAGGTGCCCTGCATATCTCCTAAACCTGCTCTCCAGGACTTAGACTGGGAGAGAATATTGGCATCGATGAACACAGAACAGAAATGGGAATTTTTCAAAAAAACTGTATGCGAACTCACTGCAAAGTATATTCCCATGGGCTATAAGTTTAAAAGGCTAGAAAGAAAACCTATGAGACTCACGGCCAAAGTTAAACAAGTTATAAATGATAAGAAAAGAGTATTTAAAAAATATAAAAATGAGGGAACACTATCAGCTTTTAAATGTTACAAAGAATATAACAGAATATGTAAAAAGGAAATCAAGGATGCAAAAATTCACAAGCGACAGATTGCAAAAGATAGGACAAACCCCCAAAAATTCTTCAAATATATTAATAGTAAAAAGGTCAGGTCTGAGCATGTAGGCCCGTTACAAAATCTAGAGTGCGTGACTGGGGACAAAGAGAAGGCAAACTTATTAAATACTTTGTTCAGCTCTGTGTATACAAAGGAGCATGGGGGAGCTCATATCCATGATGGGGGTGGTAGTGACACAGCCCCAAATGATCCACAATGGCTCAAAAGTGAAATGGTCCAGAAGTATTTAGACAGAATAAAAGGTAGATAAAGCACCTGGACCAGATGGCATCCATCCATGGATCCTTAAGGAATTGAGCTCTGTCATTTCAAAGCCATTGTATCTAATTTTTAGGGACTCCTTAATGACTGGAATAGTACCACTGGATTGGCATAGGGCCAATGTGGTGGCCATATTTAAAAAGGGATCAAAGTCTTTACCAAGTAACTATAGACCTGTTAGTTTAACTTCTATTGCTGGGAAGATAGTGGAGAGTTTAATAAAAGACCACATAGATGAGTTCTTGTTGGAAAAACATGTTTTAAGCAACAGACAGCATGAATTCCTGAAAGACAATCAAATAAACTTGATTTCTTTTTATAAAGGGGGTAAGTAAAACCTTGGACAGAGGGGTGGCTGTGGATGTGGTATACTTGGATTTTGCAAAAGCGTTTGACACTGTTCCCCACACACGGCTAATGTATAAGTTAAAGTCTACAGGCTTGGAAAGATCAGTTTGTAAATGGATAGAAAACTGGCTAAAAGATCGAATTCAGAGAGTAGTGGTCAATGATTCTTATTCTGAATGGTCTACAGTTATCAGTGGTGTACCCCAAGGTTCAGTGTTGGGACCCTTACTTTTCAATATATTTATAAATGATGTAGGCTCTGGGATTAAAAGTACCATTTCAGTGTTTGCAGAGAACACCAAGCTATGCAGTGGAATAACGTCCTTGCAGGATGTCTCCAACTTACAAGCAGACCTCAATGCACTGTCTAATTGGGCGACTACGTGGCAAATGAGGTTTAAGGTTGACAAATGTAAAGTTATGCACTTGGGGGCTTAGAATATGCATGCATCTTACACACTAGGGGGAGTACAAATGGGGGAATCCATACTGGAGAAGGATCTGGGGGTTTTGGTAGATCATAAGCTTAAAAATGGCATGCAATGCCAAGCTGCGGTTTCCAAAGCAAGCAAAATCCTTTCTTGTATTAAGAGAGGTATGGACTCCAGAGATAGAGACATTATTTTGCCCCTGTACAAATCATTATTAAGACCTCATCTGGAATATGCAGTTCAGTTTTGGGCACCAGTTCTCAAAAAGGATATTGGGGAACTGGAGAAAGTGCAGGGCAACCAAACTAATAAAAGGCATGGAGGAGCTTAGCTATGAGGAAAGATTAGAGGAACTGAATTTATTCTCTTTTGAGAAGAGGAGGTTAAGAGGGGATATGATGAACATGTACAAATATATAAGTGGTCCATATAGTGAACTTTGTGATGACCTTAAAGTAAATAACTCAATACCAAGGACAAGGGGGCACTCTTTACGTCTAGAGGAAAAAAGATTTCATCTACAAATACGGAAAGGTTTCTTCACAGTAAGAGCTGTGAAAATGTGGAATAGACTCCCTCCAGAGATGGTTTTGGCCAGCGCGGTTAATTGCTTTAAAAAAGGCCTGGATTCTTTCCTTAATGTAAATAATATAACTGGGTACTAACATTTTTAGGTAAAGTTTATCCAGGGTGTATCCGATTGCCTCTCGGGGGATCAGGAAGGAATTTTTCCCCTGTACAGCAAATTGGATCATGCTTTGCTGGGGTTTTTTGCCTTCCTCTGGATCAACTGTGGGTGAAGGATTGTATATGGGATTGTTTGGTTATATATAATTTTTTTTTTTTTTTTTGGTTGTACTAGATGGACTTGTGTCTTTTTTTCAACCTGAATAACTATATATACAGTGTACCGTCATTGCCAACGTCATTTGGCACATGCGCAGTGAAGAAACGGCCAGCTGTGCCGTTTCTTCACTTTGTTCGTCCTGTAACTGGCGGTTCCCGCACGCAGGTGCGGAAGTGACATCACAGAGATGGAGATTGTGGCCCCGGAAGGAATAGGGGCTGAAGATGGACGCTGCCTGCACAGGGAACATTGTAGGCTTCATTTGCGGGTAAGTGACACATAATGGGCTACTATGCGATGCATAGTAGCCCATTATGCTTTTACTTTGCAGGGGGATATAGAGGAAGTCTTTACTTCCTCTTTAATGGAAGACATTTAAACAAGATAACTGACTAGAAAAGTTCAGTATAACATGTTAAATGTATTACCAAGCTAAGAATAAAAGCCTAAGACAGGACAATAATGAATGATCACTGGAGATGTAGAACATGTTAGGTCTGACTCACCAAAGCATAATCAGATCTCATGCACAGCCCCCCTTTTTACAGTACATGGGAGGACAGGTCCCGGGTGGGTATAGGCAGAGGACAGATCCTAACACCCCACCCTGTAGCATGGGGAAACAAGCTCAGGTTGTTACCCCTCTCCCCCCAGTCAAACACTGTCAGGAACTATGAATCAGACTGAGACAGAAGTGCAGTAAAAATCACACTATTTAATAAAAATGGTAAAATAGAACAAACAGAGAAAACACAGTCAAAACATTGCCAAGGTTCGGTAGCCAGAGCGGATGGTTGGAGCAAGCCAGCAAACAGGGATCCAGAGATCAGTGAGGTCAAACAAACGACATGCAGGGTCAGGAGCCAGAAGGGAGTCAGCTGAGCAGAGTCTTTAATCCAAACACCAGAAAGAACGTCAAACAGGCTTTCATAGGAAAACACAGCAGAGATTATCCAGAGATGTTGACCAGGCGAAGGTGCCTGAGATCTGAGTTTATATAGCTAGGAAAGCTGGCTAACGAGCAGGATATGGACATCAGGTGAGACAGAGTGGAAGCTGAGACTGGCGATTAACCTTCAGCTGAGCAGCTTGTTCTGAGAAGGGAGGGCTGAGCCCAGCCCTGACAGGCACTCAGGCTCTGTCAATGCCTAATCTCAGCAATTACACTCCCAGGGGTACCCACAGTTGAGACACCCTCAGTATAAGTAGGATGGAAGTTGGGATAACAGAATCAAGAAATAGGCACACAGGTCAAGTGTCCCCTTCCGCCCCAAAGAATCCCAATATCAGTAACCAGATTCTTGGCCCTTTCTACCACAATGGACCTACTAAACTGAAAAGAAGGTTATATGCATGTTGTGAAGAAGAAGAAAAATATGTGAAACTGGAAAGAAGTTATTACTGTGTTAGGAGATGTATGTTTGAAGCCCCGCAAATACCAGGCCATGCTGTGTGAAAATCCCCAAATCCATTTAGAGAAAGTTAACACCCTAAACCCAGCCTCTCTGCTTCCCATCTTTACAAGCCGGTCAGACTTGAAAGACAGTTCCTTGGGAAAGCCAGATGTTGAGTGCTTCACTGACGGCAGCAGCTTTGTGAAAGATGGGATCCGCTATGCTGGCTATGCAGTGGTTACACAGGAGACAGTGATAGAGGCAGGAGCCTTATCACAGGGAACCTCTGCACAGAAAGCGGAACTAATCGCATTGACCAGAGCATTACAAAAAGCTACAGGATTAGGAATGAACGTTTAGGTAGACTCTGTATGCTTTCTGACTCTCCATGCTCATGGAGCCGTGTATAAGGAAAAAGGACTTATTCTATCCGGAGGGAAGAACGTCAAATATGGGACAGAAATACTGGAGCTTTTGGAAGCAGTATGGACCCCCTCTGAATTTGCAGTGATCCACTGTAGGAGCCATCAGAAGGGAGACTCCCAAGTGGCTAGAGGAAATTAGACAGCAGATCAAGCAGCCAGGGATGCAGCATTCCAGCGGCCCCCACAACAGATAATGCCCCACCTCTTCCCAGTGCCATTCTCTGAATGGTATCCAGTCTATACAAAGGTAAAACAAGAATGGATAGAGACTGAACCTGAAAAGTACAGGGAAGACCGATGGTACCAACTGCAGGATGGCAGAATTCTCATCCCAGCTGCTGTAGCAACCAAATTAGTGGCAGAATTCCATAAAGGAATAAACATGGGCAAAACAGCCATTGAAAAGGCCCTAGAGAGACATTTTTACATCCCCCGGCTACCAACACTGGTGCAGGCTGCAGCCAGCAGATGTGCAGAATGTACCCATACAACCCAAGACCTGTACCAACTCCTGGAGTACAAGCTGAAGGAGCCTCACCAATGGAAGAATTACTGGTTGATTTCACTGTCATGCCCCCCCACCACCAAGAGGATACAAATATCTACTGGTGGTAGTTAGTACCTATTCAGGATTGGTGGTGGCGTGGCTCACACAGACTGAGACTACAAAGGAAGTGGTCAAATGCCTGAACCAGGATATTATCCCCAGATATGGAATCCCCTCTGCAATAAGCTCAGACAACAGCCCTGCCTTTGTTCACAACTGCCTCCAGGAATTAACAATAGCACTCAAGATTACTTGGAGACTACACACCGCACATAGGCCCCAAAGTTCTCGAAAAGTGGAATGAATGAACCACACACTGGAACTGGCCAAACTCAGTCAGGAAACCCAAATTAATTGGACCTTGATGCTGTCCATTGTTTTTCTGAGTATTCGGAGTACACCAACTAAGAGGACAAACGTGTCCCCTTTTGAATAGCCCATCATGAAAGGTATCAAGGGAGATTTACACTAGATAGGGGAGAACTGTTGAACTGTTACAGAAACTAGGGGAGAATATGTAGGACATAGAGAAATGGGTTCAGGAAAAATTCCCTATAAGTCTGTCCAACCCAGTCCACCCTTTTGCACCAGAGTAGTAAGAGTGGGTAAGAGTGGAAACGAACCCCCTTAGGGCCCAGATAGAGAGGTACTTATACTGTTCTGCTGTCTACCCCCACAGCCATTAAGGTGGTCAAGGGGACCCTCTGGATACACCACTCCAGGGCAAAGCGAGCTGCTGACCACACAGACTCCTGGCAGAGTACAGTAGACCCTCAAGACCACTTAATGCTAAAACTGACCAGAGATATCAGAGGGAAGAACTCCAGCCCTGCCCCATCCCTGGAAGCTGTCAGGTCTGAACACGGCAGAAGATCGATGGACTGCAGCCCTGCTCCCAGTACATTCCTGGAAGCTGCTGGGTCAACGCACAGTGGAAGAAAAGGGATACATCTGAGGTCTGCGAGCTCTGCACCAGTCACATCTGGAAGCTGACAGGACGCATAGCCAAAGCTTAAGGATATTCACTGATATAATATTTACTAAAAATGTTTTAATACGATTAATGGTAGCCATAGTTATGATGGTGGCCAGGCCCATAAGGGGGAGGGCAAATCATGTGACCCGTGTATCAAAACCCCTAGAGTAGGGCCCATAACTTTCCAAATGTTTCTATAGCATTCCTATTAGAGCTACCCCTGCTGCGGAAGCACGGGACCTCTCGCCAGACCCGGTTTGCCAAATGGAAGGGGAGACTGGTGGCAGGACCGGAGGAGGGAGGAGACCCTCTTCCTTTTCCTGTACTGGCTGGGGAGCCAGAGGAGCTGGGGGGCTAATGACCCATACAATGTCTCCAACCCTGACGGTGTGAGTGAACCGAATGTAGTACCTGACTTAGGAGGTCCAGAGAGAGGATTTCTGTACAGAACAACTACGGATGTCACTCTCCTCAGAGCCAGAGAAAACGTGAAGGTGATGGATCGGGAACCTGTGGACCCTAATTGGGGGGTGCCTTTTCCCTACATGGCTCCAATTTGTTGTATCAGGTGATGAAACACAGGGAGGATGAAGTGGAACAGCTGGTGGTTCCAAAACCCTTCCGTAGGATGGTGCTAGATCTGGCACATGGGCATGTAATGGGGGACATCTGGGTATGGAGAAAACCAGGGAGAGAATAACCCAGAGATTCTTCTGGCCTGGGTTGTATGAAGACATCAAAGAATACTGTGAATCATGCCCTGAGTGTCAAATGAGGGCCCCGTCACCCCATTTCCGTAGCCCCCTTGTCCCACTTCCCATAATTGAAGTGCCATTTGAGCGAATTGGCATGGAACTCATGGGACCAGTAGTAAAATCTGCCCGGGGACACCAACACATACTGGTGATCCTGGACTATGCGACCCGCTATCCTGAGGCCATACCCTTGTGGAATACCTCCGCTAAGACTATCACCAAGGAACTGGTCCAGGTGTTTAGTCGAGTGGGGATCTCTAAAGAAATCTTGATGGATCAGGGTACCCCGTTCATGTCCAGAGTGACCAGAGAATTGTGCAAGTTGTACAAAATCACCCATCTCCGTACCTCTATTTACCACCCCCAAACTGACGGTCTGGTGGAAAGGTTTAACAAGACCCTCAAGAGTATGCTAAAAAAGGTGGTGGATAAAGATGGATGAAATTGGGATTTTTTGCTGCCGTACCTCATGTTTGCCATTCGAGGGGTTCCGCAGACCTCTACAGAGTATTCCCAATTTGAACTCTTGTATGGTAGACATCCCAGAGGGATGTTAGATGTCGCAAAAGAGACGTGAGAAGGAGAGGCCACCCCATATAGAAGCATCATAGAGCATGTCTCCTTGATGCAAGATTGAATCGCAGCTGTCCTGCCCCTGGTATGAGAGCATATGTAGCAAGCCCAGGAAGCCCAGAGAAGGGTTTAAAAATCGGGGTGCCGAAACCCGAACTTTCAACCCCAGAAACAGAGTGCTGGTGCTGGTCCCCATGGTTGAAAGTAAATTCCTGGCAAAGTGGCAGTAGGGGAAGTAAACTACAAAGTTTACCAGTCTGGGAAAAGGAGAAACCAGAGCAGATTTACCATGTTAATCTCCTAAAACCATGGATGGACATGTTTTTTTTGGCGGTGCCCACTCCCCAAAAGGACAGGTTACCCCTGACCCCAGATGTCCCCATAACCAAGTCTTTGTCACTGATACAACAAAACAACGTTAAGAAATTTGTCAGTAAAAATAGAGATTTTTTCTCTTCCTTACCCGGACTGACCACTGTTCTACAAATGACATAATCACGGAACCAGGGGTCAGTGTAAATGTAAAACCCTACCAAATACCTGAGGTTAGATGAGTGGTGGTGGCGAGAGAAACAAAAACCATGTTGGAGTTAGACGTGATAGAGGAGTCCCACAGTGCCTGGTCGAGCCCTATAGTACTGGTCCCAAAGCCCAATGGCACTATTCGGTTCTGCAACAATTTCAGGAAACTGAATGAAGTATCTAAGTTTGATGCATACCCGATGCCGCGGGTTGACAAACTTGTGGATAGGTTGGGAGGTGCCCGGTATATAACAACCCTAGACCTAACTAAGGGATATTGGCAGATCCCCCTAATGGAGTCAGCAAAAGAAAAAACAGCCTTCTCTACCCCTGTGGGGTCCTTCCAATACAAGCGAATGCCATTTGAAAGGTTGCAGTTGCCCCATGCAGACCAGACGATAATGGAAAAAGCTTTGAGGCCGCGCTGGCCCTATGCAGCAGCCTATCTGGATGAAGTGGTCACCCACGGCCCAGATTGGGAATCACATCTGCCCTGGGTGCAGGCAGTGGTAGATTAATAGACATGCAAGGAATTATGCCATTGTGGATAAGGAGTGCCTGGGTATCAAGGAGACCCTAAAATACTACCTGCTGGGAAGGTCATTCAGACTAGTCACTGACCATGCCCCCCTTAAGTGGATGTGTAACAACCGGGAGAAAAATAGAGTGACTAGGTGGTTCCTGGCCCTACAGCCATTTAGGTTCTCAGTGGAAGGCTCCAAAATAACACCCATGGTCTTTCTCGGGCTCACTGCATGGTCGGGACAGTTGCTCCGCCCGAGGGGCTTGAGCAGAGGGGGGGATATGTGAGGTTATGTGAGGCGCCACAATGGAAGGGCGATACTTGTCGCCTCGCATGCAATCGTTTTGAGGTGACTAGCGAGAATACGACAAGGGTTTTGCCAGTCACCGTGGCAGAGCTGGTTCCGGCTCGGACTTCCTGGTCCACTCAAACCCCTCTCCACCTGCATTTAATGACCAGGAAGAGAGCAGAGGAGAGCTCTGTCTTGGATCTCAGAGGGAGAAAGCTGAGTGAGCTCTGTGTGCTAATTTGGACTCAAAGAACAAGGTTTGCACTGTGCTTATGTTTTGTGGGTGTCGGGGGAAAGCCACACACTGTATAGAGAGTAACCTGACTGTTTAGCTTAGTGCCATTTAATGACCAGGAAGAGATCTCACTAGAGCTCTGGCTTAGAACTCCCTCAGATCCCTTTCTCTGAGTTTTGTGTCTCTTTGAAAGACAAGGTTTGCCTTTTTGCTTATGTTTTGTAGGTGTCGGGGGCCAGCCCCACACCATATAGTGAGGAAACTATATTGTTTAGTTTAGCGCCGGACGGCAAGGACTAATTATTATGTTTTGTCTTACCTGAAAACCTTACTTTACTGATAAACCTGGCAAGCCGCCAGATTTTAAGTTAAATTGCCTGTACGCCGACTCTGTTCCTCCGGAAAGCTGATCCCCACGAGCTAATCACCCACACTTCCCATTTTATGCTGTCAGCAATGCACCACATGGAAGAGAAATGTTACAAGTCCTGAAAAATAAAATCATTTCTTTTACACAAGGAAGGTGAAGACTACAAGATCAGCAAAACTTTGCTGATCAGTCAGAATACTGTAGCAGAACTGCAACCATCTCACAGAGATGTCCAGGCCATCCATGAAATTTAACACCTCGACAGGAGTGTCTTCTGATGAGAAGGGTTAAAGAAAATCACCATGCAAGTTCACTGCAGTTAGCTAAAGAAGTAGAAAGCCAAACTGGGGTGATTGTTTCCCAGTGACAAAATACGGCATACACTGCAGAGGAATGGCATGCATGGGTGTCGTTCACAAAGGTATCCTCTCCTAAAGCCCATGCACAAAAAAGCCTGGCTACAATTTGCCAGGACCCATGCTGAAATAGAAGAAAACTACTGGGACTTTGTACTCTGGAGTGATGAGACCAAGATAAATGTTTTTGGAACTGATGGCTTCAAAACTGTATGGCATCGCAAAGAAAAAATGCTTGGTGCTGCTGGTGTCGGGGAGCTGCATTTTATTGATGGGATCAGATGTACTGCTCTATATTGAAAAAGATCTATCAGAAAAAAAAACACCTGGTGCACAAGGAACAGTGAACCCCTCATGGATTGTTAATAGACAGACCAAGTAAAAAAGTACAAATTGTATTATAACAACATTTGAAAAGATAATGACAAACACTGACAAAAAATATATGCATTGTAATGAAAATATTGATATTTCCCCTGAAATGAACATTATTGTGGACTTTTGATAGGGGTCAATAATGTGAAATTCCGTGGAATCCCTGAGAACATTAAACCTTCTGAGCTGAAAAACTTTCTAAAAAAAGATATCCTCCTTCGTCCCTGCAATTCCTCCTCAAGAATTAGTGATAGACCGAGCCCATAGGCTTCCCAAGCCAAAACACATACCAGATAAACTACCCAGAGATGTCATAGCAAAAATTCACTTTTTTGAGGTAAAAGAACAACTGATGCGTTTTGCGAGAAACAATTCTCCTCTACCAGATCCATACGCGGGAATACTATTATATACGGACCTCTCTCAAGCAACAATACAAGCGCGCAAAAATCTTAATTCAATAACGAAGATGCTTCGGAATCACAATATTACATATAAATGGGGATTCCCAACCAAAATAATAATAGATCATGAAGGAAGAGAGTATAATATTACCTTTTTGGATGATGGCCTGAAATTGATGGAAAAGTGGGGCTTATTGCCAAATAACGAAGGTGTCACCTCTGACAAAGCTCCTATGGGGAAAATAACACAACTAGCAAAAAATAAAAAATAAAAGATCCCCGTACACCACTGGTGAATTTTTCTCCCAATTCTCCTACCCATTATGCCACACTCAAGCACGCAATGACCTACACTCTTCTCAGGAATTAAAAAACTCAAGGGACCCCGGTTGTTTTGGGGAATTATTGTAATAGAACTTTACCTTTCTAAACCCCTAATTTAGTGCAAGCGCATTGTACACAGAAGAAAATAAGTATTTCTATTTTTTACTATTTCAACAGTTCTTTTTCCTTTGTTTTCTTGTTCATGTGCACGTTTTAAAAGTTAAGCTTAACCACTTGCCGACCGCAGTCCGACGGCGACAGAGTGGCTCGTTATCGCAAACCGCCGTCATATGACGGCGGCTGCGATAACTAGTGCTGTGAGCGCACGCGCGCTCGCACACTCACTGTGTCCGGGGGGGGCCAGGGAGCGGGTACGGCGGACTTGATCGCCGCTGGCTACCCGCGATGCCCCCCCGCAGTGAGAGAACGGAGGTCCGTGTATGTAACACACAGATCTCCGTTCTTAAAGAGGGGGAAGGGCGGTGATAACAGGCTTCCTGTATATGGAAGCCATGATCATCCCCTTTCCCCAGCCAGGGCAGCCCACATACAGTTAGAACATGCCCAGGGAACATAGTTAACCCTTAGAGTGTCCCCTGCAGGTTAACCCCTTCACTGCCAATGGCATTTACACAGTAATCAGTGCATTTTTATAGCACTGATCGCTGTATAAATGCCAATGGTCCCAAAAAAGTGTCAAAATGGTCCGACGTGTCCGCTGCAATATCGCAGTAACGATAAAAATCGCAGATCTCCGCCATTACTAGTAAAAAAATAAATAAATAAATAAAAACCCCAGAAATGAATTCTCATCGTCTGTAAACGCGGCAACTTTTGCGCAAACCAATCTATAAACGCCGATTGCGATTTTTTTTTACCAAAAATATGAGGAAGAATCTAAAATCGGCCAAAACCGATGGAAAAAAATGTTTTTTTATTTATTTTTTTTGGATTTGTATTTTAGCAAAGAGTAAGAAATTTGTTTTGTTTTTTTGCAAAATTGTCGCTCTTCTTTTGTTTATAGCAGCGATCAGAAAGGATGCAGAGGTGATCAAAGAACACCAAAAGAAAGCTCTATTTGTGGGAAAAAAAGGACGCAAATTTAGTTTGAATACAACGTCGCACGACCGCGCAATTGTCAGTTAAAACGACGCAGTGCCGAATCGCAAAAAGTGCTCTGGTCCTAAAGTGTGAAAGCCTTCCGGGGCTGAAGTGGTTAAGCACTAAGAATTGTAATCTCAAGGAACAACTCTACCACCTAATGGACGACTCAAGGTACTACACTAAAAACACCTTTGTACAAAAAATCCATATACCAATAACTACAAAGGCTCTCTTTAGCATCACTCTTTGCCCAACCCATGGATCTTAAATTTTTAATCGCTCAATGCAAAAGGGCTGAATAAGCCCTTCAAACGACAATGCATTGTGGACTGATATTATAAAATTTGACAGTGATATTGTATGCATCCAGGAATCCCATTTTGCAGCAAATAAAGCACCAAATTTCACCCATCACAATTTTCCTCATATATATGTCTCTAACAATGTTAAAAAAAAGAAAGGTGTTATAAACGCTAATAAAAGACACCATAGCCTTCCAACTACTAAATTGTATAATAGATTCACAAGGAAGATCTATAATATTAGTAGCGACAATTGAAAATACAAACTATACCATAGTCAACATTTACGCTCCTAATAGAAACCCACATCAATTCATAAAAAAAACTTTACTGAAAGCACGCAAAATACAAAAAGGCCAGATGATTATATGTGGTGACCTCAACGCTTCATTCCAACCTATTATGGACACTTCCAATCAGGGACAAACCAAAAGAATCGGTTTAAACACAATCTTCACCCCTGAAGACATGTACGATCACTGGAGATGTATTCACTCCAATGAGAAGGACTTTACCTTTTTTTCACAAGTACATAAAACATACTCCAGGATCGATTACTTTATCACCGACAAAGCACTCCTTTCAAAAGTAAATAAAGGGCAAATCCACAACATTACGTGGTCCGACCACACACCGATAACAATAGAAATCAGAACGGACCGACCATACAACACTAACAAGTTATGGAAAAATAACACCTATATTTTTACCCAAAAAAGTAATCTATCAACCAAAAAAGAAAAAAAACATAGAATTCTTCACACTCAACAAAAAACGTTTCGATCAGCAGCTCCACTATATGGTGTACCTATAAGGCTTATCAAAGAAGAATCCTAATACAAATAGCTGCTAAAGAAAAAAAACCCAAGCAATAGATAAAATCCTAAAATCATCTGAGGAAACACAAAAGGAATCCTAAAGACCTGAATCTACTAAAACACTTCAACAAATTAAGAACAGAATTAAAATATATCTTGATTGAAGACCGTGATAAATACCTAAAAAGATTTAAACTAAACTATTACTCCCATAGTAATAAAGCAGGAAAGCTATTAGCAAACCAACTTAAACACCAAAACAAGAACAAAATAACAAAACAAAACCACCATAGCTCAGGAACCCCAATTTATGACCCCCCAAAAAATAGCAGACACATTTGCTGAATACTACAAAACTTTATATAACTTAAAAGAGGATACTTACACCCCCCAACCCTCACCAGGAGACGTAACAGAATTCCTGAAAATAAAATAATCTTCCCATAATAAACCCTAAAGATTTAATTACATTAAATAACCCATTCTCATCACCTGAAATATCAAAAACCATTAAACGTCTACCTAAAAACAAAGTGCCAGGCAAAGATGGTTTCTCCCTGGAAAATTCTACCAATCTCTTAATGAAACGCTCTCACCATACCTAGCCGAAATATTCAACCAAGAAGCTAAAAATAATCAATTCCCTAAAGAAATGCTAGAAGCCCTAATAATCACAATCCCAAAACTCCCTACTCCATAATGAGATGATTTTAGGACGATAATCTGTCCCTCACAGCACCGACACAAACCTCTCCCTACACCACTACGAGATGATTTTAGAATGATAATCTGTCCCTCACAGCACCGACAGGAACCTCTCCCTATTCCACTATGAGATGATTTTAGAATGATAATCTGTCCCTCACAGCACAGAAAGGAACCTCTCCCTACTGCAGTATGAGATGATTTTAGAATGATAATCTGTCCCTCACAGCACCGATAGGAACCTCTCCCTACTCCACTATGAGATGATTTTAGAACAATAATCTGTCCCTCAAAGCACCGACAGGAACCTCTCCCTATTCCACTATGAGATGATTTTAGAACAATAATATGTGCCTCACAGCACCGACAGGAACCTCTCCCTACTCCACTATGAGATGATTTTAGAACAATAATCTGTCCCTCACAGCACCGAAGAGAACCTTTCCTTACTCCACTATGAGATGATTTTAGAACGATAATCTGTCCCTCACAGCACTGACAGGAACCTCTCCCTACTCCACTATGAGATTATTTTAGAACGATAATCTGTCCCTCACAGCACCAACAGGAACCTCTCCCTGCTCCATTATGAGATGATTTTAGAATGATAATCTGTCCCTCACATCACCGACAGGAACCTGTTCCTACTGCAGTATGAGATGATTTTAGAACGATAATATGTCCCTCACAGCATCGACAGTAACCTCTCCCTACTCCACTATGAGATGATTTTAGAACGATATGTCCCTCACAGCACCAACAGGAACCTCTCCCTACTCCACTATGAGATGATTTTAGAACAATAATCTGTCCCTCACAGCACCGACAGGAACCTCTCCCTACTCCACTATGAGATGATTTTAGAATGCTATGTCCCTCACAGCACCGACAGGAACCTCTCCCTATTCCACTATGAGATAATTTTAGAACAATAATCTGTCCCTCACAGCACCAACAGGAACCTCTCCCTACTCCACTATGAGATGATTTTAGAATGGTATGTTCCTAACAGCACGGACAGGAACCTCTCCCTACTCCACTATGAGATGATTTTAGAACGATAATATGTCCCTCACAGCACCGACAGGAACCTCTCCCTAATCCACTATGAGTTGATTTTAGAACGATAATATGTCCCTCACAGCACCGACAGGAACCTCTCCCTAATCCACTATGAGATGATTTTAGAACGATAATCTGTCCCTCACAGCACCAACAGGAACCTCTCCCTACTGCAGTATGAGATGATTTTAGAACGATAATCTGTCCCTCACAGCACCGACAGGAACCTCTCCCTACTCCAGTATGAGATGATTTTAGAACGATAAGCTGTCCCTCACAGCACCGACAGGAACCTCTCCCTATTCCACTATTAGAAAATTTTAGAACGATAATCTGTCCCTCACAGCACCGAAGAGAACCTCTCCCTACTCCACTATGAGATGATTTTAGAACGATAATATGTCCCTCACAGCACCGACAGGAACCTCTCCCTACTCCACTATGAGATCATTTTAGAATGATAATCTGTCCCTCACAGCACCGAATAGAACCTTTCCTTACTCCACTATGAGATGATTTTAGAACGATAATCTGTCCCTCACAGCACCGACAGGAACCTCTCCCTATTCCACTATGAGATGATTTTAGAACAATAATCTGTCAATCACAGCACCAACAGGAACCTCTCCCTACTCCACTATGAGATGATTTTAGAACGGTATGTCCCTAACAGCACGGACAGGAACCTCTCCCTACTCCACTATGAGATGATTTTAGAACGATAATATGTCCCTCACAGCACCGACAGGAACCTCTCCCTAATCCACTATGAGATGATTTTAGAACGATAATATGTCCCTCACAGCACCGACAGGAACCTCTCCGTACTCCACTAGGAGAGGATTTTAGAACGATAATCTGTCCCTCACAGCACTGGCAAGAACCTCTCCCTACTCCACTATGAGATGATTTTAGAATGATAATATGTCCCTCACAGCACCAACAGGAACCTCTCCCTACTCCACTATGAGATGATTTTGAAATGATAAGCTGTCCCTCACAGCACCAACCGGAACCTCTCCCTGCTTCATTACGAGATGATTTTAGAATGATAATCAGTCCCTCACATCACCGACAGGAACCTGTCCCTACTGCAGTATGAGAGGATTTTAGAATCATAATCTGTCCCTCACAGCACCGACAGGAACTTCTCCCTATTCCACTATGAGATGATTTTAGAACGATAATCTGTCCCTCACAGCACCAACAGGAACCTCTCCCTATTCCACTATGAGATGATTTTAGAACGATAATCTGTCCCTCACAGCACCGACAAGAACCTCTCCCCACTCCAGTATGAGATGATTTTAGAACGATAATCTGTCCCTCACAGCACCCACAGGTACCTCTCCCTACTCCAGTACGAGATGATTTTAGAACGATAATCTGTTCCTCACAGCACCGACAGGAACCTCTCCCTAATCCACTATAAGATGATTTTAGAACGATAATATGTCCCTCACAGCACCGACAGGAACCTCTCCCTAATCCAGTATGAGAGGATTTTATAACGAAAATCTGTCCCTCACAGCACCGACAGGAACCTCTCCCTAATCCACTATGAGATGATTTTATAACGATAATATGTCCCTCATAGCACCGACAGGAACCTCTCCCTACTCCACTATGAGATGATTTTAGAATGATAATATGTCCCTCACAGCACCAACAGGAACCTCTCCCTACTCCAGTATGAGATGATTCTAGAATGATAATCTGTCCCTCACAGCACCGACAGGAACCTCTCCCTATTCCACAATGAGATTTTAGAATGATAATATGTCCCTCACAGCACAGACAGGAACCTCTCCCTATTCCAGTAAGATGATTCTAGAATGATAATCTGTCCCTCACAGCACCGACAGGAACCTGTCCCTACTGCAGTATGAGATGATTTTAGAACGATAATCTGTCCCTCACAGCACCGAAGAGAACCTCTCCCTACTCCACTATGAGATGATTTTAGAACGATAATATGTCCCTCACAGCACCGACAGGAACCTCTCCCTACTCCACTATGAGATCATTTTAGAACGATAATCTGTCCCTCACAGCACCAACAGGAACATCTCCCTACTCCACTATGAGATGATTTTAGAACGATAATCTGTCCCTCACAGCACCGACAGGAACCTCTCCCTATTCCATTATGAGATGATTTTAGAACAATAATCTGTCCCTCACAGCACCGACAAGAACCTCTCCCCACTCCAGTATGAGATGATTTTAGAACGATAATCTGTCCCTCACA
>BLSH010247912.1:83077-96437 GCA_018402905.1 Glandirana rugosa
CTTCTAGGGACTAAGAAAATCAAGGAGAAAGCAAAAAACCCCAGACAAGGAGGGGGGAGACCCACAGGGCCGAGCAGGATTGGAGAACAAGACCAAGACCAGACGAGGAACCAGAGGGGGGAGGAACAGACCCCAAAAAACGAAAGAGGAACTAAAAGAATCAGGGATCTTCAGCTTAAGCTCCAAAACCCTCACATCCAATGAAAAACACGTTCTGAACAAAGGCCTCAAATTTGCATCCCCCAAAAAACTGGACAAATTTCACACTTTGATTGACATACAAAAATACATCCGGAAGATCAACATCCAGAGGTATCTAATTTCTAATACCAGCACAAGAACTCCGAGAGACACCACTACTAATACCAACCTCACCGTGCACACGAATTTGTCCAACCCTTCACTGTTCAATCCATCAGGACAAACAGCCCCAGCAATTAAGATTTTTAAGGATATGGTCCTCAAAGATTTGGAAAATATTAACACCAAGAGAACATCACATGATAAATCATTTAGCATTGGTTTGAAGACTCTATGCAACAGGAAAGACCTAATTATACGCCCAGCCGACAAGGGGGGTGGTATCGTAGTCCTAGATAAAGAGGATTACGAAAAGGAGATGTCACGCATTCTGGAGGATCAACAGACATACAACACACTACCAAATGATCCCACTACAAAATACAAGAAGGAACTTAAAACCATCATAGACCATGGCTATAATTCGGACATTTTAAACAAAAAAGAGAGGGCATTCTTAGTACCCAAAGCGCCAAGGGTACCCACTTTCTACTATCTGCCCAAGATCCACAAAAACAGCATCAACCCACCTGGGAGACCTATAGTCAGTGGCATAGATTCAATCACATCCTGGGTGGGCAAGTATGTGGACTATTTCTTACAGCCATTGGTAAGGAAAACACCTGCATACCTTCAAGACACTAAGGATGTCATAAACCTCCTTAACAATATTCACCCAAACACAGATTATCTACTTGCAACAGCAGACGTCTCTTCATTCTATACCAACATTCCCCATGACCTGGGGATAGAGGCAGTCTCGCATTATCTGAGCAAAGACGATACTCTTCCCACCTCCCAAAAGAACTTCATCATGGATCTCCTAATCTTTGCAGCCACTCACAATTACTTCTGGTACAATAACCAGTTTTTCAAACAAATTAAAGGCGTTGCGATGGGAGCCAAAATTTGCCCCCAGCTTAGCTAATCTATTTATGGCTAAGTGGGAAGAAGAAATAGTATATGCCCTGGAGCAACCACAGCTAAAAGTTTGGGCCAGATACATTGACGATATTATTGTCATCTGGGAAGGCACTTCAGAGGATCTTGATACATTTTTTTACAACTTAAACCAGAACAACAGAGGTATCACACTCACGCATGAGCAGTAGAAACATGATCCATTTTTTGGACCTGGAAATCATCCTAAAAGATAACCACCTCTCCACGAGAACATTTTTCAAACCAACTGATAGGAATGGTTATATACCTACAGATAGTTGTCATCATTCGTCATGGCTTAAATCAGTACCTCGTAGCCAGTTCCTGAGGATTCGCCGCAATTGTTCAGACCCAGCTGACTACAAATCACAAGCTGAGATCCTCAGGAAAAGGTTCCTCGAAAGAGGTTACAATCAAGAGGAAATCAACGGAGAGATCGAGAAAGCCTTAGAAATTGATAGATCCACCCTACTTGACAACAGACCAAGAGTAAACAACAACAGAACAGACTACAAATGGTCTTTCTTTACATCATTTTCCACACAGCATAAGCAGATCAGACACATCATCAAGAAACATTGGAGCATTCTCAAAAGTGATCGGGTTATAGGACCACTTTTACCCTCTCAAGCCAATATCATCTTTAGAGGAGCACCATCTCTCAGACATAAAATAGCCCCCAACGTTTCCAATCCACCTAAGAAAATTTGTTTTTTTCAAGATCTCAAGGGGTTTTATTGTTGCAGAAAGTGCAGAGTCTGTCTACTAAACAGTTGTAGAGACAGAAAGATCACAACCTTCCTTTCCACCACCACAAACATCACCTATCAAATCAAGTGCTTTTGTACCTGTGAAACCAAGAACATCGTGTATCTGATAACTTGTCCATGTGGGAAACAGTACGTGGGGAGAACGACCAGAACCTTCTCTATAAGGGTGAGCGAGCACATTACCAACATTGTGAAAGGGAAGACAAATCACAGCGTGCCAAAACATTATTTGAGATCCCACGCTAAGGACCCCAAAGGCACGAAGTTCTCCATCATTGACAGATACACCCCCCCCTGGAGAGGAGGGGATAAAGTGAGAGGAGTCTCTCAACTTGAGGTATACTGGATTTACCAACTCAAGAGTTACTTCCCCTATGGCCTTAATATTGACTGGGACATAAATGCCTTTATTAACAAAGCCTGAATTTTGTCCCCCATTGAGATACTTTTCGGTACCAATTGGCCCACTACAAACGAGAATGTGCCACACATTTACAAACTCAATATCATGTAAGTGGTGTGGCCCCCCAACCTTTCTGGATTTTTCTAATTTTTCCAATGTTCAGGCCATTTTTTATGTCATCACATGTACTAGCCACTTTTACTACACTAACACGCTGCAAGTTTAATTGATCCATGAAATAAGTTCCTGTAAATTATTTCATTTTATTTGTATCTTCTAACATGAACATCATCCAATACCCTGAAGATCACGTTGATAGCATCCAAGTTCAAGAATTTTATCACACTTATTATACTACTCACCTCTTATTTTAAGCATTTTCTATATATCCGTTTTTTATTCAGCCTTTCGGGTCTATTATGAGTAGTCCGATATTTTAGACTGCATGCAGATTAATTTGTGGCACACCCTCTCCATCCCAGACTATTATAATTATAATTCCAATTTAATTTTAATTTTAGTCATCATATCTTCATTGATTTTATCAATACCGCTGTATATCATGGTCTACTATTGTAACAAGATCGGTTACCTTTCTAATGTGTTATTTATATTTATATTTCCATCATTTTACAATGTAATGTTGTGTAAACAAACCATGGGCATCTATATTATACCATAGATGCATTAGAGCGGCACGAGAGATCGCATCACTCTCCGTGGCTACCTAGTGTCAGCAGAGTATGTTCTCTCTACACAGACTTTTTTGCGTCACTTCCGGTACATCCCGGAAGTTAGACGCCATATCTCACAGCCCCTAACCAGAGGGGTTCTCTAGGATTCCTAGGTAATGACACACTTCCGGGTCAATCCCTGGTCATCCCCAATTTGTCACGCCCGACTTAATAAATACTACTTCCCTTTTCTTCCAGAATATTGACAATCTTAGGATCCATTCTACTCATATCCGCTGCCACTTAGGCACTAAAACAAGATCATATTAAAACAATGCCTCCAGCTGGAACGCGGAGCATTAACCGGAAATGAACCAGGTGGAACGCATCCCACCCCGCTGACCCGGAAGTGCGTCTCCCCTGAGTCTGATATCGCACTATTTAAACGCGGCTCTTTAGATGGTCAGAAGCCCCCAGACGACGTGTCTTTACACGAAACGCGTCGGACGCTTCTGACTTATTGTTTGCTGCGTTTTTATGTACTGGACCTTTTATTCCTACAAGCTTGTTGGACATTTATGTTTTTATATATTGTCAGTTATTTTTTCAATAAAACCACTTTCTACCAGTGGGATTTTACACTATGGCGAGTGCCTATTTTTTATCTCTGCATAACTGACGGTGACACCCGAGGACCTTCAACAAACCCCCTTCTCAAAACTCCCCTCCCCCTCCCCCCCTGCATCTGTGGACACCCGCCCGCTGAGGAGGACCGTGGCCATCCCAACCCGGAACCAATCAACCAGGAGCAATCCGGAGACACCGGGAAAGGAACCATCGGTGGAAGGTGACCAGGCTGTGTGACGCGACCTGTGCCGAGACCCCCTTTCCTCACTGACGTCACGGGCCGGAGGGTCCTTATAGATCTCAAAGGCGCTTTTACATCTGAATTCTGGTAAGCCTCCACACTGACCAAAGTTGGAGCCCCTTTTTATCACATTGAATACTCATCACAAAGAGTCACCGATTTTACCTGAAGATTCACTATCTGGATATAGCACGTGGATTCCTGTCACACTTTATGGACACTTTGTCACTTTAAAACACTAAATATTATTTTTGTTGATAAATATTATCTATGAAAACATATCTTTCTTATTAATTTATGCCTATTTATTATATACAATTGTCTCACTTGAGTGATCACTATTCACTACTTTCTATGATTGGTTTAATATCATAATCTGTCATCATCTGATACTTGTCATGTATTCAGTTAAGCGCCACCACCACACAATTATACATACTCTTACGATTTAGTTTGGTCGATACAGGTGGCTGCTTGCTGTCCCCATCCCCACATCACTCAGGGCATAGCGCGGTAAAAAAACCCCTTTAAAAAAATATATATATATATATATATATATATATATATATATATATATATATATATATATATATATATATATATATGTGTAACCAAACAATCCCATATACCCAAAGTTGATCCAGAGGAAGGCAAAAAACCCCAGCAAAGCATGATCCAATTTGGTATAACGAGGGAAAAAATTCCTTTCTGATCCCCCGAGAGGCAATCGGATACACCCTGGATAAACTTTAGCTGAAAATGTTAGTACCCAGTTATATTATTTACATTAAGGAAAGAATCCAGGCCTTTTTTAAGGCAATCAACCGTGCTGGCCAAAACAACCTCTGGAGGGAGTCTATTCCACATTTTCACAGCTCTTACTGTGAAGAAACCTTTCCGTATTTGTAGATGAAATCTTTTTTCCTCTAGACGTAAAGAGTGCCCCCTTGTCCTTTGTGATGACCTTAAAGTAAAAAACTCAACACCAAGTTCACTATATGGACCATTTATATATATATATTTGTACATGTTGATCATATCCCCTCTTAACCTCCTCTTCTCCAGAGAGAATAAATTCAGTTCCATGCGCCATCCTTTGCGGGATATCAAATTCGACGCCCTCCTGCTTCGCATGGCTTTTCCAGACACAGTGGTGGTTTGGTCGGACGCACATCTTGGAGTTTTGCCAGGTCAGTTTGCAAGTTGAACAAAGCATGGGTCAAGGTGAATAAGGAAGTGGGAAAATTCATTGTGCGCAACGGTGGCATTGTAGTCAGGCACCAGGATCTGGAAGTTGATACCTGTGAGTATCTGCGCAGTGCCGGTGTCCATCTCAACACAGTGGGTACAGATTATGGGCTTTAGGCTTACAAGATGGAGTTCAGAGAGCTTTACGTTTTTGGCGGGGCACAAAGGTGTGAGGTTTCATACTTTGTGCTGTGGCCGTTGGGTTCTTTGGAGGCGTTTAAAATTTGCTCTAATGATCAGATTAGGGATCCATCTAAGGTAACAAACCATTTATACGCCTTTCATATATATTTTCTGCTGTTTTAGTAAAATAATGACTAATTATGCAGGGAAGTGGTGAGACACATTAATGTCCACCTTCTACAAGGATTTCACTCAGAATGAACATAAGGACACAGAGCTTTCCTCTATATTCCTAAATCTTAGAAAACTCCTAGAGAAAAAAAGCAGTCTCATTGGCATATACATTCCTTTGAACAATATAATAAAAATAAAATTAACCCGTTTGGGTTACGTATACAGATTTTTCCAACGTTGGATAATCTGGATAATACCTTTAAAAATGCGTGGGAGGACAACCTCTCTCTTTGTTCAAAGGGAATGATGACACTATTGATTGAGGAATATGAAAAAAAAAATCTAGGGATATAGATAAAGGAAATTGAGGAAGTATATACGCAGTTAACTACCTTTAAACAACATACCCTCAGCTGGATAAAGATTTGGGGGAGCATCTAGAGAAAGGGAGGTCCTCATTAAGAAGGAGAAAAAAACTATATAAGGATATTCATGCCTTTAAAGAGAATAGAGCTTATAATTGGAAACCCATCCATCCTAGAAAAAAACCCAATCCTATTAGACGACAAAGGCCAAACAATTATGAATCTGATGCTTCATCTGTCTCTTCTGTGTCTCTCTCCTCCAAGGGATCCTCTAGGTTTAAACAAACACAAAAAGCCAAAAGCAAGTCACGAAGTGGAGACTCCCAAGAAAGAATGATCAAAAAACGAATCACTGAACCTACTGGCCCCACGACCTCCAAAAGATAGTGCATCATCGGTGTCCGGTAACACTCTGAGTGATGGTAACTATTTTCCTTCTTCCTATCTTTCTCACTCACCTCCACACCACTTCACTTCTCAACATACATCTTCTAATAATCTTTTAGACAATGAGAGGAAGATTGCGCTCAACCTTCACTATCCTAGATTACTACCACAGCTGCAACTAAACGGTGTGAATCCTGCACCCAAACAATATAAAATAAATAGAAATAGCTGCGCTTGTGTGTGTGACTAAATAAAGTACATGTATTATACTGACAAAAGAAGTTGTACAGTGAACAAATGGTCATATAATCCACCTAAGTAACCCCTCAGTGAATTCTTAGGGTATATAAATAACTAATAAGTCCATGAGAATATAACAAACTGTGCTCCAACCAAAAAACAAAAAACAATAATAAAAAAAATTAGTCCAATCTTTGTGCAAATAGTGATGTTCTTCTAATATTCCATAAGTGAACACGCATCCAGCACACCACCATGTAGTGAAAATATATCCTCCACCAGAGCAGATGTATCCTTACCGAATCTTCTGGACCCCTTGTTATAGGGGGTCAGGAGGTGCCTGTGTGGATATAAACCTCCGCACTTGAAGAATCCTTTTAGATTGTGGAACAAAGGGGCCTAAATGGGGGGGGGGATCAATGACGTTATGCACTATTTTACTCCTTAAAGATGGCACTCCTCTATATGTTATCACAGGGTGGGGAGGCAGGGCTGTACGCAGCACTGGATCACTTTGTAAAATGTGGCAATGTCTGCGAAATATATCGCGGACAGCCTTGTGTTGTGTGGAGTAATTGGTTATGAACGCAAATTGGCGACCCAAATCAGATTTCTGGTTGGGTGGTCTTTCCTTTTGAACAAGTAATTTACTCCTATCTGTATTCCTAACTGATAGGGCCGTACTCCGTAAAGGAGTCTCCTCATATCCCTTATCTAGGAGTCGTCTGATAAGGTCCTCTGCCTGTATATCAAAATCACTCTGGCTGGTACAATTTCTCCTAATGCGGAGCAACTGGCTCTTAGGGACTCCCTCCAACCAGGGTCTGTGGTGACAACTGTCCCTGGATATGAAGGAGTTTCGGTCTGTCGGTTTGAGATAAGTAGTTGTTGTCATTTTTCCTTGTTCTATCTTAATGGACAAGTCCAGAAAGTTGACACTGGTCTGGCTGTAATCAAAATTATATTTCATTCCCCTATCGTTATTAAGGGAGTCAACATATTCCAAGAGAGAGGCCTGGTCTCCTTTCCACAGGAGGAGGACGTCATCGATATACCGTACCCAGAAGACCAACTCAGGTTTCCTCTGGGAATCAATGATGTCCTCCTCCCATTTAGCCATGAAAAGATTGGCTAAGCTGGGGGCCCCCGTAGCCACCCCTCTATTTTGTAGATAGTAGCTGCCCCCGAACCAAAAATAGTTCCGAGAGGCAGCATATTTTAACAATTCCATAATGAAATCCTTTTGAAGGGGAGCCAAATATTCTTCCTGTTCTAAAAAATATTGCACCGCCTGATATCCTAACTCATGGGGAATGATGGTGTACAGAGATGTAACATCCCCTGTGGCCAACCACCACCCATCTTCTACAGCGCTATTTTCCACCAAATTGATCACTGCCGTACTATCTTTAATGTAAGAAGGCATCCTGCCCACTAGAGGCTGTAAAAAGTGATAAATGTACTTGCCCACCCGGGACGTCACAGAGTCAATCCCGCTTACTATCGGGTGTCCCGGGGGGGAAGTGGGATTCTTGTGGATTTTTGGCAAATAATAAATCTCAGGGGTCCTGGGGGCAGCTGGAACCAGAAACGCTGCCTCTTTTTTATTCACAATACCCTGTTTTTGTGCCCTACTAATAATCCTCTCCAGTTCTTTTTTGTAATGGTTCACCGGATTCCTCCTAAGTGGTAGGTATGTGTCTGTATCACTTAAGATATTGTTCATTTCATTTAGATACGCCCCCTTATCTAACACCCCAACTCCCCCCCTTTGTCCGCAGGTCTAATAATAAGATCCTTTCTCTCACAGAGTTCCTGCAGGCCTTTTTCCAAGTGGTTAGGCATTTTATTGTGCTTCGTAGGTAGTTTGTCAAGATCCCTTAATACAACATCCTTAAAAACTCTCAAGGAGGGGGTCAGACCTCCCGGAGGGTTGAAGAAAGAGGCATTAGATAGATTAGACCTTTGTATTTCTACAGGTCTATTATGCTGATTCGTAATAGGGTTCATAGTAAAATGCCTTTTAATGTTTATGGATATACATAAGTATATAAGGAAAGTAAAGGTCTGAAATTTGCTCAGACCCTTGGGTGGAGCAAACTTCAGACCCTTGTCTAACAATTTCTTTTCATTATCTGTTAATGGCTGTGAGCTCAAATTGTATATGCCTTCTCCTACCGTTCTCTCTTCCTTTTGTTTTTGTGCCTTTCTTCCTCCTCTGGTCCCCCTCCTCGTTCTTCTATTTCTCTGTAGCCTTGTTGTCTGGGAAAACCCCCATGGTTGAAATACCTCTGCTCTCCATTCTGTCTACGGGGAAATTGAGTCACTTCCCTCCCATGTTGTGGAAGAGACCGGCCTCCCATAGAACTATTGGGATACCCCTCATCTCTCCTGGGTCTGGGTCTTCCTTGTGGCTGGTTCCAAAAGTCCCCACCTCTGTTGGAATCTCTCCTGGGAGGAACATAGTTGCCCCCATCCCCTCTATAACCCTGGGGGCGAGGGTTATTACTTCTGAACTTAGGATCCCTACTATTATTTCTGGGGAATCTATGCCCACCCCCTCTTGTTCCAGGGGAGTCATAATAATCATCCTTCAGATGATCAAATCGGTTGTACGTGGGGACATTGTAAGCGCTTTCATTCCCCTCATACCAACTGGGAGAGCCATCTCTCCTATCTCTCAGATGGGGTGCGGGGTCTCTATTGGAGTTTCTTGACATTAACCGCCCCCTCGTTACTGGAGGGTAGACCCAACCTATTGCTCCCTCCTCCATTGGGGACTGCGGGTTTCCCTCTACTCCAGGCTCCACACGTGTACGTTTGTGTGGTTCTAATCTTAGATCTTGGCCTGATGTCTTCTAATAATCACCTCCATACAACTGCACCCAGGTTTCCCAGTAGTAATCAAGAGGATTTTTTAGTCAATTCTCACCTTCAAAATGATGTACACTTAACCAACACTACCACCAACAATCTCTCACGGTAGTTAATCTGTCCAGCCATACACTCGCAGAGGCAGAAATGAATGTACTCAGTAAGGGGCTCAGTTTTTGCCCTGATGCTGACAAACAAATTTGACACAATTAGGGACCTTCAACTTTTTGCTAGGAAACTTCTATTGAAGCAACTATACTCTAAGGAAGGGCTGGCTAATCGGGGTCTCCAACCACAGGAAGTACAAGCAATGGATGTACTAATACAATTGCTAGAAGAAAATGACCCACCGGATCTTATTGATCGTCTGGAAATCGAGCAACTGCTTGATAGCCGGAGGTAATCAGGGTCTTATGTTTAGGAAGAAATCTGACAAATTCCCTGCCCTCAACACAAATTTGAATGTGTTAGCTTTTGTTTAACTGACATGCAGTGAAATTAACAACCTACAAATCTCTAAATTCCACCAAGGCAACCTATCCAAAACTGAACGAACTGAACTTAAATCACTGGCAGATAATCAATCACAATCAAGCCTTCTGACAAAGGAGGGAATATTGTCATTCATCGATATGTGTATGAGGATTTTGAACAATCCGGATTGGTATTGCTGAATCCCGACTACTAGAATAGACAGATTCCAAAAGGAGTTCTACTTGATGGTAGACTTAGCATACGCAAACAGTATCATTTCCAAAGACGAATGGGAATTTATACGCACCCCATGGCTCTGTACACCTACATTTTACTCCCTGCCTACAGGGAGACCCATTATCTCCAGAAATGGATCACTGACTGAGAATCTAAGCATATGGATTGATCTATTCCTGCGCCCCCATGTCAAAAACTTACCCAGCTTTGTACAGGATACACTCCACTTGCTACAAAACATTGAGGGTCTTTCTATGCCACCATCTGCCTCTTTAGCCGCTATCGATGTAGAGGCACTGTAAAGTTCGATATCTTGCGACAAAGGGATGACATGTATACAACACATTCGGACCCAAGAATAGCCGGTTTGGCTGCAAGAAAATTGTGTTTGTCCTGGATGCACTTGATTTTGTATTGAATCAATTATTTTTCTTTCAAAGGTTCCCACTTCCTCCAGGTGCAGGGTGTAGAGATGGGGAACTCCTGTGCCCCCTCCTACGCCAATCTGTACCTGGGGGAGTGGGAACATATGCTACAACAATCTGATGAGATGTCGCTGTTTATGACTAACGTCATTTTGTGTTATAGATATATCGATGACATTTTCTTGGTATGGGACGTTCCAACGGACCAACTCCAATTATCTCTCCAGTCTCTGAACAAAAATTTCTTTAACCTATACTTTAAACTTGGATCATGATTCATAGTAATCACATTCTTCGATGTACAAATACACAAGAGTAGAGATGGAAAGCTCACTACCAGCCTATATTGAAAGCCAACAGCTGGCAATTCCCTATTGCACGCTGACAGTTCTCATCCGAAGCCACTTATCCGTTCTATACCATACAGCCAGTACTTAAGGGTGAGACGGAACTGTACGGATGATCTGGTCTTCCAGAAGGAAGCTGGTCTCCTTCGAGACAGACTCCTCCTGAGGGAATATTCACAGACGTGTCTCAAAAAAGCCTTCAAAGGGGCATGCCTAAGAAGTAGACAGGATTTACTATACAACCCTAAACCCATTAACAAAAAGGAAAATCCAATCCACATTATTATGCAACTTTACAATCAGCATCAGTTGATTTCTAGGATTCTAGGATCAATGATACCTGAAACCCCGGCATTTACCTTTAAGAGAGTGAAATCCATTAGAGACACTGTGGTGTCCAGTGAATATAGAACAGGAGGGAGAAAAGATCCATGTAAAAGACAGGGGACATTTAAATGTGGGGGCTGCAACCTTTGTCAATATATCAACAACTTGCTACATCCCCAAAATATCATTTCTAGTTCTAGATAGGATCCACAACAGTGCTAGAGGAGGGGACATGAACAAGATTCTCCTCCAGCATGAACAGAGGAGGATCTTCAGGTTAAATGCCACTTATCCCCCTGGGATTGAATGATTCAATTACATACAAACCTTTCTTGGAAGGATTCACTTCTGGGTGGCCAGAAATAGACTGAGCATATATAGGATGGGACCAATATATCATTCTTAGGACAGTTCACCTCACAGTACCCATCTGGGCAATTCTCATTTACCACTCTTTCCTTTTTTCTCCTTTTTCTCTTTTTATACGTTCAGGTCTTTCCTTTATGGGTTTTCCCTAGCCTGCTAGATAACTTTTAAGTCCAGTGAACCTATATGTGCTATATTTACAATATAGTATCTTACACAGCTAACAGTAGGCCCAGCTCCAGTTGGTACAACATGAAATCAAGACATTATTTTCTATTTAAACATGTTCACAAAAATGACTGACACATATGCTTTAATAATAAATTCACCATTGTATTGATAATAGATATACATATTGAGTCGTGATTTTAATATTATTGTCATGTGTTAAGAATGAAATGTATATCATGAAGTACTTAGCATGAAGTGATGAATTTCATGGTATTGCTGGGCAACTGTTGTGTAAGGGTATCTGTGTCCTGATTCTTTCTCTGTTCATTTCTCTGTGTGATAGCTTCCTGCCGCGCTTCGGGTACCCGCTGGGAGGAGCCTGAGTGTTGTTTTCCCACACTGCATTCACTCAGAGCACTAAGGCCGGGGCATACGTCTAGGACGTCGGCATTAGTGTTTGACGCCGGGAGGTGTGGTCACACTACGTCTCCGTGGTGACTACGGTGCCGCAGGTTTATGACGTGG
The DNA here is from genome assembly GCA_018402905.1 of Glandirana rugosa. Lineage (NCBI taxonomy): Eukaryota > Metazoa > Chordata > Amphibia > Anura > Ranidae > Glandirana > Glandirana rugosa. The sequence goes on from BLSH010247912.1 coordinate 95,318, forward strand.
GACCGCATCACCCTGTGCTCTGGGGGTGTGGCCTTTCCACCTCTGGCACTGGCAACTCAGGATGGGCGGCTACGCGGCCCTGTTAGCGTTCGGACGCCATCATCGCGGGAATGTGCGCCGCCCTAACTCCCCCATCACTGTCTCCCACCAGGTGGGCCTGAGGGGGGGCGTGGCCATGCCAGTCTTCCTGGGGGGGCGCCCACACACACACACACACACACACACACACACCTGAGATTCCACTCAGGCTGAGTGAATCAAATTACAGCAAATAGGAGTATGTATACCCCGGCACTGGCAGTATAGAACAGATGGCAGCCGGACGACTCTAGACCAACACCGTATTGACAGAGGTAGGATGTGTTATCCATTCTTGACTTGAATAAGGCCCTCCACTAGTAATGAGCCCATTCATTCCCTATGAGCTCTCATTCTTACCAGATTGGAGGTAGATATATTTGTGACAGCCTTGGAGGTTTTAAGAGATATATATATATATATATATATATATATATATATATATATATATATATATATTATAATACACCCCCACATAATCTTTTTGTATCTTTTATTTCCGAATGGTACGTGAAGTTTTACATTTTTACATAAGTGCAAACCACGGTATTTGAACACGGCAGGTGTTCCCAACATATTTTGTCTATTAGTGCAGATTCCACTCAGACCTATATCCATATAGACATCCTGTACCTTCCGCACTGACTTATATATGTAAATATATACACATATATATATATATATATATATATATATATATATATATATATATATATATACACACATATACACATATATAAATGTATATATTCAGTCACGCCTTCCATGTCCTACAGATATACCTATATCCAGACTCACCTTAGACGTGATTATCTGTTTTATACAACCCTTGTGGACGGCACAAGTTTATGGCACCAAACGTGAATACATTTTTACATTTTGAAGTGCATGGTAAGCCTTTATTTTCTATGTTTTTCTAATACACCCCCACATAATATTATATATATATATATATATATATATATATATATATATATATATATATATATATATATATATATACACACACACACACACACATATACATACATATACACACACA
>BLSH010247912.1:102876-118029 GCA_018402905.1 Glandirana rugosa
CTAGGCGTCGCTGACACCCCCCCCCCCCCCCAGGGATGTAGTCTGCTGCATCACAGACTTCCAGCTAAAAGAAGAAATGCTGCGGATCAGAACCCAGCTTTCCTTTAATGGATCGACCATCAACATTTTTCAAGATCTTTAGTACATTTACACTTTGCAGAGGCGCAGAGAGCTTCGTGCACTACTAGAAGTACTCCACACGCATGTGACTTCCACTACAAGTGGGAATTTCCATTTTGCCTTTCAGCAACTACACAAGGCCACACTGCGCTCCTTAAAGTTCCAGAAGACATCAGGAACTTTTTTGAAAACACTGGATATTCCCCTCATGGAACTGCCAGACTGGTATGCAGAATTCTGTCTTCTAAATACCCCCCTTAATTATGTACTTACTTTGTCCTGTGTTATAACTTAATATAGAGTGCTTCTTAAACATTGGCTTTTTAGCTGACAAGTTTTAATATGTGGTAACATTGTTATTATTATTATAGGAAAATGATAAAGAATGTGAGAAAGATAACTTTAGGAGGTTTTGGCGAAAAGCCTAGAAGACGTTTACCAGAATATAATCATAAATATGTCTAGGACATAATTTTAACTAACTAAGATTGTACAATAATACACACATATACACTTTATCAAGATGTGTAGTAATTACTAACAGGTGTTATTAAGAGTGACCAACATGTGTATAGACAATTCTATGAAAGTGGGTTTGTCTTTAATGACAAGCAATGGGTGGACATTTCCTGTATTGGTTTCTATTGGTGTAATGTTGTAAATATCGCTTGGTCATATCTTGATATATTGTATTTAAGATACTGAACAAGGAAATAAAGAATGAGTGATATATCATTCTGTGTCCATGTGTTGACTTTGGTCTGCATTGCTCCCCACAGAATTGTGTCTGTCTGTCTGTCTAACAGAAAGTGCTGGCACAGGTTAGTATAGGAGTAATATATAGGGAATAAATTCTTAATGATAGAAAGATTATTAACTTGTTGTAAAGTTAGGTTGTGTAACCTTTCACCGTCCATCTTTCAAACCTCCCAGATCCAGACAGGAAGCAATGGATACAACTGAGCATCGCAATAGAAGGCAGCAATCAGATTCGGATGAAAGGCCGCTCGATTTCATGCAAGGCCGAATGCACGCAACCAGCCCAACCAAAGCACCTCAGGACACGCAGAGCTCACAGGGATAATTGAATTGGGCTCTGGAGACAGCATGTACAGATAAGTAGTTCACCTCCTCCTTGTTACTGCACCCCCCAGTTGTCTTAGACTCTCGGAAGGGCCTCCTGTTTACACAAAGACGCTAATTGTCAAGTGCCTGGTAGGCGAGTCTGACTTATGCAGTAGGCAACCTCCCTTGCTAACCTGACTCGGGAACCCCTGGTAGAGCAGACAGGTGGCTCGGGAGTGCAGGAGAACACGAGGGTCGGACTGGGTCACTGGTGATAGTAGATGGTCCATTGGAGTGCTCGTGCAGCTGGAGCGTGGTCGTACAGGCTGGGCCGGTAACTGGCTGGCGGTGCGGTACAAGGGTTCAGGCAGGAGAGTGGTCGGGTACAAGCAGAGTTTGTTAACAGGCTGACGGCAGAAGTACAGAAGGATCAGGCAATCGGATGGTCGTAGGCAAGCCAAGGGTCGGTGCAGGCAGAGTTGAGACAAGGTCGGGGCAAGCCGGGTCACAGGAACAGACAACAGGTTCAGGTTGCTTAGAAAGACGGGTCACACACTGTAGATCAGACAGCACTTGCTGCAGGGTTTGCTGAGCAGAAATAGAGCCCTTTGGCGCCGTTTCCGGCTTGGGAGCGCTCAAATAGTCAAAAACAGTGCCCTTCTTCTCTAACACTAATCCTGTACGCCAGGCTTTTTGGATTTACAATGCCACCACCACAAAGAGGCCCATACTGTGCCACAGGTTTTATTGCTCCAGTTAATCAGACCTAGAGACTCTAAACACCACAAAAAACTTTAAGGGCTGAAATACACCACTATATTGGTACCCCCACATGACACCAGTCCCATACTAAAAGAACATTAATACACTCTAATATAAGCAGGAACTGACCAAAGACGGACGCTTCTTTGGATAAAAACCCTCACCATGTGTTACTCCTGACCGCCCAGCCTCCTTAACAAACACTCTGCCTGCTACCCCATGAATGTCAAAGGGTTCAGAGAAGGAACCAAACAACCAGCCCACAGGATTGAGTCAACACATCTCTACATTTTTGTGTAAATCACCAGTTCCAGAGAGCTTGAAAGACCTCAAAACTTTGGGGCTAACCATCGCATACCTGGTCCTCTCCAAACCCAGGCATGGGACACTTTAAGCATCATTTACTTTGAAACCTCCTCTCCTCCGATGGAAATTGTGACATGCAATTGTTAATTTAGAGTGGCATGGAATCACTCCACATACGGCCCATTCGCTAGACATAACAATATTGGCACTTCACTACCAAGAACAGGGAACGGTTCAAGGGAATCGGCACGGTTTTCAGAAATTGTAAGTTGTTACAAGGTAAACATGTTATACCAGAATGCCTTACGTTACAGTTTTTATGATAATCGTCTTACTTGTCTGACCACACTACTAGTGACACAGACACCCCTACCTGTCGGCTTACTGGGATATCCAACCTCTAAAAACTTTACTCCATTACCCAACTCACCTCATGTTGAATCCAGGAGAGAGTCATTATTTCTCCCAGGTCATGCAGCAACACACACAGAAACTGCACATATCACACCCGAGCAAAACAGTTATATTTCCCAACACCTCCCCAGACAACAATTATCCTCTCACGGTTCAGTGGGCCACACCCTACGAACAACAAAACCGTCTTTGTGTGTCTAGGTGCACCTGCCATTAGTAGCATTTAACACGAAAATCATAACATTTCACATCTCTACTGAGCATTCTCCTGCTGACTCCCCCCCACCCTCAGGTTATGCAGATTTCCTGCACACCACGATTGTCAAGCTGGTTCTTGCCATTCGCTGGTGGGGTACGCAAAAATAGTTCCTGGACTTTTAGTCCTATCCCCTATGTACAACGCTGTAGGGATCACCCTTTAAACCCAAACTTAAAAACAACTGCTTAACAAGCAAAACGGAAACTATAGTCCTCCATTTCTCCACTTAAACACCAAACAGCAATAGAAACACCCAGACAACATCTTCACATTGTGCACACAATGGCGTACTCCTCATTGGCTGCACGTCCCACTTTGATTTCATATAACGTGAAAGGTCTTAACACCACAGAAAAAGAACATTATTAGTATGTGAACTTAAAAAAATAAAACAAGCATTCGTATTCATTCAGGAAACGCATTTTAGGAATGGCTCAATCCCCAAATTATATGACAAACACTACCCACAAGTATATCATACCCCAAGCCCTTTACAGAAAACTAAAGGTGTATCTAGCAAATCTAGCATAACATACAAAATATTGAAAGGCATCAAAACCCAATTGAACTCTTAAATTAGTAGACTCATAGAGATTAGTACACCCATCAGGGAATGATTTCACATACTTTTCTAACACACACAAGACATTCAAGGATCGATTAAATATTCATCACACAAAGAGACCTCCTCTTATTACAATCAGCGGAGATAGGAATTCAGTCTTTTTCCGACCACTCCCCTATAGCCATCACACTAAAGATTCTAAACCAACCGCCCAAAACATGCAACTGGCGTCTAAATCCCACACTACTGACAGACCCAGAACTATTCAAACAAATAGCAACCACAATTAAATCCTATTTTGACTTAAACTCCTCTGATGACCTTTCCTCAAATCACCATTTGGGAGGCACACAAGTGTGTCCTTCGAGGTGAACTCCTAAGACTAGGGGCTCAAAGGAAGAACAAACTGATTGAGTCCCTGACTCCGAAAATTACCGTTCTTGAAACTCAACACAAAAAGTCCCAAGCGGAAAAAGTAGCCACAAACTTCACAGAAATGAGAGAATAGCTACACTCAATCTAAAAGCAAAACAAATAATGTTCCTCAGGAAAGGCTTCTACTACGAACACAGGGACAAGAGTGGCAAGTTTCTGACTAGGGCATTGAAAGCTTCACAACATCCCTCCAGAAATGCAGAAGGCAAATTGGTACATAAAAAACGACCAAGTCGCCTCAGCTTTTCAAGCTTACTATACCAAACTATATAACAAAAGCCCCAGGGACCGAAGAGGTAAGACTTCAAATTCTAAATAAATATTTGCAAGGCTGCGGCATGCCCACCATATCCACAGAGGAAGCGGACTCACTAGAGGAGCCCATTACTGCAGAAGAATTGATGTCAGCTGTTAAGCAATTAAAGCCAGGGAAGAGCCCGGGCCCTGATGGCTACAAGGCACATTACTACAAATCATTCCTAGACATGTTAAAAACACCCCTGTTGCGGGCCTTTAATCATTTGAAACAACCACAAAACATCCCAGACACCTTCACTTTGGCCCATGTAGCCTTAATCACTAAACCGGGCAAAGACACACAGAATATTCAAACTTTAGGCCGATATCGCTCTTAAATATTGACATAAAATTTTTTAACAAAAATCATAGCATCTCGCCTTAGAGATCTCCTAGCAAACCTCATAGGCCCTGAACAAGTCGGGTTCATGCCAGGGTGAGAAGCCAGAGACAATGTCACGAAAGCGCTCAACTTGATTCACGGGGCCCACAGGGAGAATATGGAAGGCCTTCTCTTGTCAACGGATGCGGAGAAGGCCTTCAATAGTGTTGCATGAGATTACCTTTTAGAAACATATAAACATATAGGTTTGAAACCCCACTTGAGGTCTTGGATATAGTGCTTATGCCAAAAGCCACAAGCAAAGATCAAGGTAAATGGGACCCTATCAAGCACGGTTCATATTAAAAATGGCACAAGGCAGGGGTGCCCCCTCTCACCCCTGCTCTTTATACTTACATTGGAACCTTTCATAAGAATGGTTAAACAGAACAAAGACAGAAGGTTTCAAGATACAGGCAACCACTTATAAAATTGCAGCTTATGCGGACAAACTATTGCTGTTTTTTCGCACTAAACCTCACATTTCTATCCCAAATTTAGTTAAAGCCTTCCAATTATTTGGTTACATATCAAACTTCTCAGTCAACCACAATAAATCAGAGGCACTCAACTTGATGCTTCCCACATCTTCTTTAGCTAGAGCCCGTGCCGCATCTACATTCAAATGGCAAAAGACAGCCCTAAAATACCTGGGAACTCGGCTTACTCCCACATTTGCTAGTATCTATTCAGCCAATTTTAAACCCCTGTTGTCCGACATACAAAAAGATCTAAAGCATTGGCAGCTGCACCCATTCTCCTGGTTTGGGAGGGCAGCTATAATAAAAATGAATACACGACCCAAGATATTATACTTTTTTCACACCTTACCCATTAAAATACCCCCAAACTGTTTCAAGCTACTAACCCACATTATTCGAACATTCATTTGGGAAGCCTGCAAACTACGAATCGGTCTCGAGACACTATCAAGTCCTAAAACCAAAGGGGGTATCAGTCTCCCCAATTTTAAACTTTATTACTTTGCTGCTCATCTTGCAAGGATAGTGGATTGGAGCTGCCATTGGGACATTAAAGATTGAGTAAGCCTAGAAAACAAACAGTCTCACACCGCTAGCCGAGATTCCTCCCTTGGACGCAGTTTAAAAGGCTCCTGAACGACATTAAATTGAACCCCATAGCGGGGACATTAGATATCTTCCATGCAGTAAACAAAGAATGAAAACTCTCTTCCAGTCCAGGCCCACTAACACCAATTGAGTCAAACCCTGACTTTCCACCAGGCCTAGACAAAGGAAGGTTATCGCCAAAAGACGAAAAAACGCCCCTCTTATCACTACATTGCATTAGCAAAACCAAAATCAGTTCTTACGAAACCATCAACACAACTTAATTCTAATTCTCCGTTGCCCTTCTGGACATACCAACAAGTTCACAACTACCTTACCACACTAGACAAAAACGTAATCAACACAGGCCCCTAAATCCATTTGAAAACATTTGCCTTTCGGGTGATCCTGTAGACACAACCACTTCCCTGCTCTACTCCTGGTTGCTAGATGCGAACACCTCTTCCACTTCCAACGCGCAAAGGTCATGGGAAAGTTCCCTACAAACAAGTTTTTCAGAAGAACAATGGTCAACGGAATATATTTTTGCCCATAAATGCTTGATCAGTACCAGAACGCAAGAAATGTCCTATAAACTGTTGACACATTGGTGCGCAACTCCCACCAAACTGAAAAAATGGTACCCCCCTGACCTCGGACGCATGCTGGCATTGTGGACAGGATAAGGGTTTGTTGCTACATATCTGGTGGGACTGTGCGGCCATTACCCCATTTTGGGACAAAGTAAAGAACACAAAGCACATTACAGAAACAAATATATCACTCACCCCATCCTGTTGCCTACTCCACATTACAACCGGCCCTATGAAACGCTACAAGCAGTCCCTAACCAGGCACCTCCTAAATGCTGCCAAGTTGTTAATCCCAAGGTACTGGAAGTCAGTCTGTACACCAACAATTGCAGAATGGCTATCTATGATATGGAAGAATTAGCAGCCATAGCCAATGATGCCACTAAAAGATTCCATAAACTGTGGACCCCCTGGATTATATTCCGCTACCCACCCCAGTTCACCCAAGCAACGAATCAATAAAGGATATCCCTACACACAAACACTTGGGCCACACTCCCCCACTATAGAAACAATTCTAACACAGATTATAGAGGCAAACCCGGAAAATACAACCAGGCAACCAGTAAAAGCTACCCGCCGAGACGAAACTATTCCAAAAAACATAACCCCTTCCACAAACTAGTGGAAATATAATATGCCCACTATGCTTAGGTCGATATACACTAAAAACTAATTAGGACTAACTACACATATCCTGGGTAACCGCTAAACCCTAAACCCAGGGATAAGAAGCAGTCACACCAAATACAATATCATACACACAGATATTCACAATAAAAATAAGTGGGAGAAGATACACAACGACCCCCAACTAGAGCATACTCAAAATAGGTAACAACCCAATCCCAAAAATCGCATCCGGTCATACAATTATGGACTAAAGGGGTGTGCTGTCCCTCACCTTGAGACACAGCTAGTTCCTGTATGGGGTGTCAAACGGGTGACAGGGACTCTACCCACCTTACTATAGCACAGAGAGATGCGTCTAGAACACATGCTCTAATGGGTCTAATGTTCTTCCCCCTGATTCGGGGCTCATCAACTGTAAAGTTGTCACGGTCATTTGACATAACCTTCCATAGCTTGTATTATTTGCTGTAATCCTAAAAAGGATTGTACCATACACGTTTTGTATGCCATTTCTGATAATTTAATGAAAACTATTGAATAAAAAAAAAAAAAAAAAAAAAAGAAAAGAAAAAGCACAAGAGATCGGCCTGGAAGACTCACTGCCTGAGAGGGACAAAAAGTGTGCTGTGACCAGTGTGTCCTTCATGCACGCAACCTGAACAAGATATATCCCCACTGTCTTGTCCAAATGCCTATCAACTATCCACAGACCAGAGAAAATCAAAAGGAATTGTGGGTAGGGTTCCAGAATAGGCGATCCTACATGTAAAGGGAGAAAGTCCCAGCAGTTGCATGCCGTCCTACCATATCATCTGTGGGATGCCTCCACTAGCCGAGAGTTGCTCCACAGGGTCCCCAGTAGAAAAGCTGTGTTATAGCATGCCCTGATCGTCTGGGAGTATCGTATCTACAGAGCCCTTCTGGGAGCTCTGCAAGCTGTGTATGGAAAGCTGCCCAGATCAGTCACCTGCAGTCATCCAAGGGTCTATGCACATTAATGGTGTCCCTGAAACTACGGCATCCATCTGAGAGATAGTCGTTCCAACTGGAATCTGAAGTGCTCATGGACCCTCTGGAGTGGTAAGAAGATGGTCGGTTTCGAGGGCAAGGAACAGGCAGGCGCAGCCAAAATGTCCAGGGTGCCACCTCAGAGGTTAGTGGTGTCCAAGTGGGGAATGACCTGGGTGCAGAGTGCCACAAACTCTTACTTACCCAAGGTTGGGGTGGGTGTAGAAAAAAGGAGTTGCCATGTTTCTCTTGCTTGCAGTGTTTTTTCAACAAGTCTAGAAAACAGCTGTGACTTCCCTTAAGTCTGTGAGAATCTGTTCGATCAGTTGGAGGTATAGTGCTAGCAGATTTATAAACAGGCGGTATGGGAAAAACATGGGGGTCCCATGCCTACAGCGCTACATGGAGAACAGTACCCCTTTTTTAAATGCAGTTTAACATTTTCTAGGCATTTTATGATGACCGCCACATTTAGGAAGACACTGTAGCGCTGACCAAGTTCAGAGTATCCAATGCCATCAAGACTGTTACATGCAGGGACCCAGAAATGGGGGAGGAGAAGAAGTAGTACCCCATCCCCTATTATACAGTAGATAATTAAAGGGGGCTTTCAAAACATTTGTTTGCATTCATTGCACATCATGAAAAAACAGGACACTTACAAGCAGAACTTTGTTGTGCATTTGTGCTCTCTAAATAGTCCCCACAACCTCTTCTGCCCTGCACTCCGGTAGTCGGGTACCCCTGATGTCATTAAGGCCAATATAGGGACAAACATGTAGCTTATCAGAGAGTGGAGGATCAAGTAAGTAAAATTGCTTTTACTGTCCTCTAGCTTATAGGTACAGCCCCACTGCAAGAAAGGACTTTTACATTTCTGGGAGTTGTGCTTTAACCACTTGCCGACCAGGCCATAGCTGAATGAGGGCTACAGCACGGCCTCCCGTGGACGAGTCTCTGGGCATGCATCCGGCAGTGTCCATGACCGTCGGGTTCTCGGGACCCGGCGCACCACAGAACGGGGTGAAGGGCCAATCCCAGAGGCCCTTTACCACGTGATCGCTCCGTCCAATGATGGAGCGATCACGGTCAACAAATAAGCGGCATGTCTGGTTCTCTCCTCACACAAATAGTGTGAGGAGAAGAGGGAGGTGCTGCAGCATGAGGCTGCTTGTGTTTTTTTTATTCTACGTGTCCAGCAGTGCTTTACAGTGCCCAGCAGTGCCCCATCCATGCCACAGCAGTGCCCTATTTGTGCCCTACAGTGCCCCAACAGTGCTACATCTGTGCAACAGCAGTGCTCTACAGTGCCTCATTAGTGCACATCAGTGTAGATCTGTGCCCCATCAGTGCCACATCAGTACCCAGCAGTGCCACATGTGTGCCTAGCAGTGCTCTACAGTGTCCCATCAGTGCATATTTGTGCTCCATCAGTGAACATCTATTGCCCATCAGTGCCACAGAGTGCTCTACAGTGCCCCATCAGTGCCCAGCAGTACCACAATAATGCTCAGCAGTTCTCTACAGTGCCCCATCAGTGCAAATTTGTGCTCTACAGTGCCACTAACTTTAATAGGCCCAGCAGTGCCCATCAGTAAGTGCTCATCAGTGCCACCCTATCAGTGGATCCTCATCAGCGCCGTAAAATAGTAAAAAATGCGGAGTATGCCAGGAGTTCAGAAATATTCCTCTGGCATACAGAAAATGGTGTCCATTGCTTGACAAGGGGGAACTCCCTCTAAAGTTTGCTTGTGGATAAGACCGATTGCAGCAAGGAAGAAGAATTGTGGGAACTGTAGAATGGAAAGAGAAAATAATCAGCAGACTCTGGTGTGAACTGTGAAGGACTCTGTTTCCTAGCGGGCTGTGCTAGAGACTTCTGGGAGGTGTAATGCATTGCAGGAGAAACTTATTTAAAAAGGAGAGGAGAGGTTGTGGCCAACGGGGCACATTTCTCCATATTTGGAGGAACTGCCCCCAGATTAAGCCATTCTGGGAAGCTATTGCACCCTGGATAGAAAAGACAACCCTACGGAACATCGAGTTCAGCCCACTGCACTACCTGTTCCATGGTTCTCCCTTGTCCACTAAACAATATAAACGGAGTGTTACACCTCACCTGCTTAAAGCAGCCAAAACTATCATACCAAGGTACTGGAGACAGACAACCTGCCCAACTTTTGCAGACTGGAAAAAAGAAGTAGACTGCATTATGGAGGCAGAGCGTTGGATACTCGAGACTAAGGGACAACACGACAGGTTTCAGGACACATGGTCTGGTTGGAGATATATTTTTCTTATGAGATGCCCACAGACTGAATGCCACTTTTCTCAGGACAAGCATAATACTTGACACTGACGTTCAACCCAATGAGACATCCTTGGAGATATCTCTCTATCTCTCTCTCTCTCTCTCTCTCTCTCTCTCTCTCTCTCTCTCTCTCTCTCACCATACTATAGAATATGGGGTATCTCACCCATTAGACAATGTTGGCTCGAGTTCAGGTTAGTTTTGAGTTAAGTGTGATTGCTACTCTTAATAGCAGAGGCCACAGGATGGTGACTTACAGAGGGGTTGGGGATGGTGCGCCCGGGGCCAGCGACTGGGCTGACCCCCCTGATCTTCCGCGCCCAGGAGACAGATGGTGCTCGGAGGGAGGCCCGGGGCAGCCATGGGACGCACCATTCCGGTAGATCCTAGCAATTGCCTGTTAAGAATATACCAATATGTTTTATTATTGTTACATACTGTGTACAACAATCGAAGACTTGTCACACATACCTGAATGGAACAATGCACAACTTAATTTGTATTGTCGGATGTTTAATAATAAAAATTTCTATTACAAAAAAAAAAAAAAAAAAAGGGGAGGAGGAGCCAACAATGGCCTCTTGGGAACGGCGAGATCGATCAGAGAGGAACCCTATGTGCTGGTGCTAACATATATAGGCCTGCGGCCTATGTACAGTATTCCAGCCGACTGAATTATCTGCAGGTGACACAGCTAAATCAGTCATATAGTATGCATGAATACACCACCACATAACAAGCAGCGCTATAAATATGTAATGCGTGGAGAATCCACCATGGGATAAACAGTCCGATTGACACAGTTCATCAGAGTGACTCTCATTCATCAAGCACTGTCCCACATAATCTGTTCGCCACCTTCACCACACCACGTGACATTCAGGGTTTCCCCCTATGTGGAGAGACTCATCGGATAAAGATCAAATCATGGCCCATTAGAACAAGGGAGCTAACAGAGTGAGGGAAATTTCTAAATGTGAAACCAAATGTATTTATTTGGTAGATACACTCAAACCTTGTGGCATGAATGTCGAACTCGATATTAACTGTTTCATTAGTGATTTCTAAGTGGTTTCGACCTATTATGAGACCCGTTTTTCCCCTTATACAGGGAGGAGACCCCCTTTTATGGGGGGGTTACAGCATTATGCGGTAGGTACATATGCATGCTGCCCTAATATGAGGCAGATATATAATGCCTCTATATCATCTGTCAGGTTAAGGCAGGATCACAGGCAGGTGGTATACACTACCTCTACACCATCCTTTTATTTAAGAGAGGATTATAGTATAGCTGTTGGAGTTAACCGGACAGCAGGTCGACTAGCTATATAAAATATAGGATGAGTTGGGGCTTACGGAGTATTCAGGCAGTAATTTAGATCAAACACACAGGGTTTGCCCATGCATATATATAAGTGGTATTTTTACATTTGTGTATAATGATTTGTATTTTATAAATATATGCTTGATTTTATATGGTAAAGCTAACCTTTCAGGCTTGGCACCACAGGATGGTGCGGGATGATTTAGAAACCGGTGAATGTCAGTTGCCTATGTGCGGGCATTGAGGCCCTTCTTAAAAAACCTTTCAAAAACCATTTAGAATAATATTATGTATAAGGTTGCTCTGATATGGCTAATACCATTGTTGTATTTCATCTGATCGTTATGCTTAGGGTGGCTATTCATTTGAACCATACAAATTGCGATCTGATGTGCACTGATCGTTTACTGTGAGGCATGTTTAGCGTTGTGACTCATTTGAACCATATACAATGCGATCTGATTTGTACCGATCGTTTATTGTGAGGAACGCACAATGGCCCATAAATATTGGCAGCTGACAATTGCCTGAATATATGGTTAGTTAATCTAAAGAACGGACGTAAAAGCTCAGAACGGTAAGGGTTAAGGACCGTGATTGGTCCGCCCACATAAATGTTGAGCCGCGCTGTGTGGCCACGCCCTCTGACGAAGGAATGACAAAATGCGTCATGGCGTGACCATGCGGCCATCGGAACGTTTACCAACGGTACGAACGGAGATATGAAGCCTTCACCCAGGAACGCTGCCGAGGAGGAGATCTCAAGGGCTGTGAGAGGGCGCTGTGTCTTCTGTCGTAGCAGTTGAGATACGAACTGATCTTAAACTGAGTTTTATGCAGCGTTTTATTGATTGTGTGTAAGTGCATACCCTAAAGGGGGGTTTTTGTTATGCGATGTTTTATTAAAGTGTTTGGAGGATAATGCACTATTGTGAGCCCTATTCATTCAAGGTGACTGTTCGTGCCACACTGGGTCTTTTGGAGGCTTGAAATGATCTACAGCTTAACAGTGTGAAAAGTGTGTAACATGACTTGTTGGGCCATGATTTGATCTTTATCCGGTGAGCCTCTCCACATAGGGCGAACCCTGAATGTCACGTGGTACGGTGAAGGTGGCGAACAGATTATGTGGGACAGTGCTTGATGAACGAGAGTCACTCTGATGAACTGTGTCAATTGTTTATCCCATGGCGGATTCTCCACGCATTACATATTTATAGCGCTGCTTGTTATGTGGTGGTGTATTCATGCATACTATATGACTGGTTTATATGATTTTCTATTTAGAGCAGCAGCTGTCGAAGTTGTAGTCTATTCTTTGAACTGATATACCAATAGCGCTGATTAGGATATACATCAACCCTTTGGAGTTGATGAACGGTCCTTACAATTATAGGTGGCACAGCTAGCCATCGCTTTCCAGCATCGCAGTGAGTTTACAGCAGAGCCATCTGAAACTCATCTCTGCTTGGATTGAAGCCACAGCAGCTGCTGCAACAGTCAGGTTTGTCGATCAGGAGAGCTGCAAGGGGTGCAGTGGATACCTTGTACCTCCCAGGAGCAAGCGACCTGTGTGAACTAACGGTCCCAGCATCATCATCTGAGTGCCGGATTGTCTGTCCGCATACACAGTCCTTTGGTGTTGGTGAATGGACTCAAGCCCACACATAAGAGTACTTTTACGGTCTATGTAACCTCTCTTTATTGCTTCTTGGATTACCATTGTTACCAGTTTATTCAAAGAAGCCAGCGTGCATTACTAAATTCTTTAGTGCAGTGGAATTTACCTCATCTCAGTGATTGAAAGGACACAGTATTCATAGGTACATAAATTCTCATTGCCGGCAGAAGACTGCGTCAACTCTGCAAGACAGGATTGCTGCATCTACATCATCTCATCTTCTCCCCAGTTATATACTCAGGGCTATATGCTTGGTATTGCTAAATCTCCTAAGAACTCTCTAGCTGAAATAGGAGAAGTTAAACAGACCTCATAATTGGAAAATATGGAAAAACACAGCGCTATCTCTGGAAAAAGAAAAGCTGCAGCTAAAATACTCAGTCTCAGTATTAGAACAAATAAATAAATAAAAAGAGCTGCGCTAAAGGATCATAGAGTTCATGTTAGTCCATAGACTCATAGGGTAATAAAGTTGCCAGGAAAAGGACTTCCAATGTGGGATCAATTCAGATGTTAACACACTAGACAATATCCATGTGAATAAGAAGCATAAATGAAATCCACCACCACCAGAATTCAAGGCTTACCAGCCCGCAATTTTATCAGTGCTCTGTGGTGAAATATCTGGTCTTCCTCCGTATGCCAGACCAGGTAGGGATAATTCTCCTTAGACCATAACCCCGTCCAGGAAGACTCACAGGTTGTTCGAAAATAGAATGACATACATGGGAAAAAGAGTACCATATAGTGTAATAACGTACTGGACTCCTATTGGTCAATAGGTAGACACACTACAACAACTCCCATGTGCATGAACATATTGACTGAAATCCACCACCGCCAGAAATCAAGGCTTACCAGCCCGCAACTCCAACAGCACTGTGTGAAACAAATGTCTTGTCCTTCCTTGCATACACCCGGTCGGCCAGATTAGGACCCCACTAGGTACATTGAAAGGCTCCCAGGAAGTTCCGTATCAGTCACGACATGTATGAGAGAAGGAAGGCCACATAGTGCAGTACCGTACTAACTCGTTTTTATTAATAAAAGTAACCAAAACACTCACATTCTTTGCAGAGAGATCGCACAGTTAAAAACAGCCAGCATGTACTTTCTGTGACTTCAGCGCGCCCTTCCTGACATACGTTTCGTCCTATTGGACGTCATCAAAGGGATAGGCGCACCCTAACCACGTCACCTCTTTTGTACCCTCCTTCACCCCTATCCGAAGTGAGGGCGGAAGCGCTGAATCCACCATTCCAGTCAGGGGCGGAAGACAGCGGAGAGAAACATGCATTAGAAATATTAGATAATATGTGTTCAGTACCCCATTCTATACCCTAGGGGTGCACTAAGAAGACAATAACGTCGTCCAGCCGAACAACGTTTACCGTAAGGACCGCAATCTAAGACAACCCTTTACTAGAGCAGTTTAAATGACAACGCTCTCACTTCGGACAGGGTTTACATCAAAAACACCTAAAACCAATCCATTACAATGTATTGATAAAAATTAATTATATAGACTGACTCTACATGTACCTTCACCGATACCCTAGTATTTACCTCCCCCCAGAGTACACGTTCTCCCCGTATTTTAATCCCGCTACATGGGGAAGGAGCCCAACGACCAATAATTTCAAAACTGGCATAAATATAGCGATAATATTCGAAACTATATGGGCCAATTACAAAACCATGAAAAAATAAATAAAAGTGAAAGTAAAAATAAAAATAAAATGAATATTCTTTGTAAAAATGACCATATATATATATATAAACATAAAAATTAAAATCAACACAATGGGAAAAAGTTTTTTTTAAAAAGGAAGAAACAAAAACCGTTTAAACCTTAAAGTTAAACCGGCCAGAAATGAATGGACAATGATCCATATTAGAACAATATATATATATATATATATATA
>BLSH010247912.1:132987-156655 GCA_018402905.1 Glandirana rugosa
CCCCTCGTCAAAACACTTCCCCTCACACCTCCCCCCCCCCCCCATGCTGCCGCTTCCCTGTCCCCAACCTCTCCACACTCCCCTTCACAAAACTGCTCCCCCCCCCACTCTCTTTTCTTATCTCTTTCACCCCCCTTCTTCCCCCCAGCACCAATTACCTCCCCCCACACCTGATCTGACCCCCCCCCCAGCATCCCTCCTCTACCACTCCCGCCAGCTTCAGGTGCTGCATGGGGCTTGGAGGGGATCCAGATGTGTCCCCCCATCACTCTGATCACCCCCTCGTACTGGCCCCCGCACCCCCGATCCATCCCTGCTCCGGCGGCATCCCTCCTTGCCCTGTAGCTGCTGGCCGCACTGAGCTCCAGCGAGCTGTCAGGCTGGGTAGCAGGGGGAGAAGGGGGGGAAGGGGGGGCTGGGGCTTGGTAAACATGTGTTTACTAGCCCCCTGCCTGTAGTACAGTGGACATAGGCAACGATCGCTCCTATGTCCATTGACAGCTGATCAAAGTATACTGCGAGTTTACTATGTGTCAGACTGTCAGTTTGCTTGGACCTTGAAGAAGGGGAGATACCCCGAAAGCTGAAAAATTTTATGTTAGTGCAAATAAAAAAAGTATCACGGACAGTACTCAATTTTCTCTGGCACTATTGCACTAATACGGCTACAATCACTTCAAGCATGAATGAATGAGGAATCTCTATACAGATTCCTTATTCATTCATGTAAAGTGCTGCAGAGAAAGGGACTATATTCAGCCCCTTTCTCTGTCTCAAAAAATAGATATGGGGGTCTGTTTAGACCTCTGATATCTCACCAAAGACACCCCCCTCCGAAAAAAAAATCAAACCTAGTAAGACCCAGAGGCTGGCGCTAAACTTTATTGGGGGGGCAGCAAACAAAACCTCCCCCAGGTTCCCCCGCACTCAGCTTCTCCACCAGTGATGGTCGGTGGTATATTTTCTTGGGCGGGTGGCAAACAGCGCACAGCCAGCCACCCCCATCCGCCACCCCCCCATTGGGGGTCGGTCGGTCGGTCAACCGCAACACTTACCCTGGGCAGCACTTCCCTCCAGGGAACGGGCGGTCGGTCAACAGCAACAATTACCCTGGGCATCACTTCCCTCCGGGGAACGGGCGGTCGGCTTCCCTTGTGTCTCCTTCTCGGCATCATTGGCAGTGTCCTCGCCGTGTGTCTCCTCCCTCCTCCTTCGGACAATAGGGTTGGCTCCCCTTTTGGCTAATCAGGAAACGGATCTACATTTTGCCATGTGTGAATCCACTATTAATGATTTTAGTGTATTTTCAGCGAAAATATTGTTTTGATAAACGTTTGCGCAAATATCGTGGTGCCTTAAAAATCAGTAGCACCTAATTTTTGTTCTACTGGCCATGTGCTTTTTAGAAAATGTATGGTTTGGGGGGTTCTTTTACAAACTCTGAAAGTGAAAAAGGAAAACCTCCAGATTTTTAGAGAAATGTTTGCGTACATCTGATTTTCACTATTTCTCAAAAAGGTGCAATTTAAAAAAAAACGTACAAATATTTGTTATTTATTTACTCCTTACAGGTTTAGCTTTTATATTTAGTATGAATTTTGTAAAATTTGCTGTTTGTTGCTGCTAATAATGATTTTAGTGTATTTTTAGCGA
This sequence comes from Glandirana rugosa, assembly GCA_018402905.1. NCBI lineage: Eukaryota > Metazoa > Chordata > Amphibia > Anura > Ranidae > Glandirana > Glandirana rugosa. Next base: position 134,641 of record BLSH010247912.1, read on the forward strand.
AAATATTGTTTTGGTAAACATTTGCGCATATATTGTGGGGCCTTAAAAATCAGTAGCACCTTCTACTGGTCCTATGCTTTCAGAAAATATATGGTTTGGGGGGGGGGGGGGTCATTAAACTCTGTAAGATGTAAGGGAACATTGAATACCTTCAGATTTGTTAGAGAAATATGTATAAATGTATTTTTAACGAAAATATTGCACAAATATTATTGTGCCCTAAAAATCAGTAGCACCTTATTTATATTCCACTGGCAACGTGCTTTCAGAAAATGGTTTGGGGGGTCTTTAACAAAATCTGAAATATGTAAGGGAAATGGAAAATTGCAAAAATGGTTTGGCCACCTGAGTGTAAAAATGGAGCACAGGGCCTTGCAGCGAAAGGATTAAAGCATGTGTGATGCATCCAATGTACTGCAAGTTACAAGAAATGCTTTCACCAGTGGTTGCTGAATTGAAAGATTTAGTGCATAAATTAACATGACAATATATCTGCACGTTTTAAAATTGCATGGGTAGCAACCTGGATATGAGAGCTTGGTAATTTTTGGATGAAAATAAGCTAGGTGACAGCAAGGAGCCCAAAGTTGGTGCTTGTCTGCTAGAAAAAACAACAGCCTGATTTTAAGAATTTGTAGAGACTTTTGTCTGAGTAGAGGATGGAAAGATTTTTCTTTATTATATTAACAACTTGATGGTACGCTTATGAGAAAGTGGTTACAAATGTTGCTAAACAATTGTTCTTCCTATCTGTCCCTATGCACAAATGCTTATTTCTATTTTCATGTTTTTTTAGTGTATTAGCTGAAACATTAGAAAGAAGATCCTTTCTCCTCTTGACCCTAGCATTATCTAATCCTCTTTGTACAGCCGATTTGGGGTAGCCCCTTTGGGGTAGTTGTGTAGTTATAGTCTGGCATTCCGCACTGAAAGTGGCATCAGAGGAGCAATTTCTTTGAACCTGAGTGAATTCTCCAACAGGGATCGCACGGATAGTGTGGGATGGGTGACAGCTGGTGACAAAGAGTAGTGTTTCCCCAAGCATGGCTTTCTGTAGGTGCAGGTGTGCATAACTAGTATCTGGATTCCCACACAAGGAGAAATCCAGAAAGGCAATGCTCAGGGAATTAAAAGAGACTGAGAACTGAAGATTAAGTTCATTATCATTAATGAAACTCCTCATTGAATGAATTTGTCAGTCATTCCATTCCCACACCATCAGCAGATCATCAATAAAGCGACCAAACCAGACTATATGGTCTGTAAAGGGGTTATCCAAAGAGAGGAGACAAAGCTCCTCCCGCCAACCTATATATAGATTTGTCATTGACAGCAAAAATCTGGCCCCCGTCGTCGCCCCACAGTGCTGGATAGAGAAGCAATTGTCAGGCTAGGAGCAGGTAACATTTCAGATGTGCTGATTATGCAAATCGTTCAATGAACAAGAGCACATACCATGAGCAGGTCAAAGCCGAGCCTGCCAGCTGGAACTTGTAGTTCACCACTGCAGATGAAGGTAGAGGTTGGCTGGAACTTGTAGTTCACCGCTGCAGATCTAAACAGGAGGTTGGCTGGGCAGCCAAGTAGTAATGCTGTGTCTGGCAGTACAGTAGAATCAGGCAAAGTGTAGTCTAGGCAAGCTGTACACGGGTAGATCAGAGTCCAAATGGTACCGGATAAGAAGCGAGCAAAGCAGGGTCAAAACTAGACGGATCATACCTGAAATATAGAGATGTAGCGCCCCCATAGTAATAGGTGCTTTTTGTAGTACATTTTTGCTAAGAGAGGAAAACTTAGTCAGGCCTGACAATAAGTGCAGGCCTGAATGTTTTGATCTGGACAGGGGAGTGGCCCAAGAAGAGCTGGAGATTGCAGGAAGTAACACCCCTTGGTTACTCCTCCCCTTTGTTTCCAGAAGGCTCTGGAAAAGGGGATAGATGAGGTGTTACTTTCTGATGTTAAGCAGCCCTGACCAATCCCTATCCTGGATTGGCAGGGGGCAGGCCTCCTTAAATACTGTGATCTACCCAGCTGGGGGGGGGGGGGAGAGTGTCGGGTGGAAGAGTGGAGATGTAGCAGAGGTTGCTGAGGCCTCATCCGGGAGGGAGGGGAGGGAGCCTCCAGTCTGGGGGGGGGGGGTGACCTTGAGGCCTGGTGGCTTTGGTGCAGCCAGGAGTGGAAAGAGATTCTGGAATAGCACAAATAGCAAAAGAGAGGCTACAGGAAAGGCTCTTTAAAGGATCCACTGGTGTGGTGAGTGACAGACCCTGGGAGCTGGAGAAGAGGACTGGAGCAGGATGGGAGGAGACAGTGGACGGTCTGTGAAAGGTGAAGGAGCCAGTAAGGGGAGCGATGTCACTGGACAGTGAGGTAGGCCGGAGTCGGAGCAGTAGTCTATCAAGACCCGGCTAGCACCATTGTACTTATGAGGGGCAGTGGTCCTTGCCTGTGACGGGTGGTCCGGAGGTCCTGCTGACATGGAAATGCAGGCCTCACCACATGCTAGTAGGAGTGGATGAAGATGTAATGGAGGCTTGATAAATTTCCCTTCAGGCCTAACAGTAAGGAAGCAAGTGTTGTGCAGGAGAGAAGTGAAGGAGAGTAACGGTCGGCAAGTAATCGTGCTGGAGGAAGAAGGATAGATCTCCTCAATGATATCCAAAGCAAGTGGATGTAGTACCTCCAATCCGGTCGGTCACCCCAAATAAGGCTTAAAAGGCCCTCACAGAAAAGGACATGTGGAGAAAGAAAATGTAGATGCCCCTCTTTGGTGCAATAAATCACCACTTTTAATTTTAAAATTAGGTGAAAATATATATATATATATATATATATATATATATATATATATATATATATATATATATATATATATATTATAACAAAAGGTTTTATATTGTCTGTACATACTGCACCATGAAATCCTTTTATTTTGCAAGCCTGCGTGGGAGCTACGGTAGAATATAACTTTCTGGTACCATTGAAGTTTCCCGCACAACGGATAATTGTGTTGAAGTTTCCCGCACAGTGAGCTATGTATTAGTTGGAAGGAAATGTGATCAAGTCCAGTGCATTGAGCACTTTATTATTTTTTCGGTGCAATTAGCATCGCTAGTTATTACATACATTTTGTGCGATCAGCACGTTTGCCTCATATGGTGCGATTAGCACGTATTATCTTTGTGCGGTTAGCACTCCCATCCAGTTTTTTGTGCGGTCAGCACTGTGAAGAGGATGAGTGTGTCTTTTTATTCATACAAGAGAAGTATCTCACACCCAAAACAAGAATTGACCCTAGTGGGGGGGGGGGGGGTCGCCAATTAAGGTGAGCGTCCATTTCACCTGGTAGAGGGAGCAGCTTGCACTTTGGTTTGCTTGTACACCATTAGGAAGGATCACGGAGGTTGCATAGAAAGAGGACAAGTAGTCATTGGATCATTATTTGCACAACTCTAGGAGGACTGTGTCTTTTTTTCCTTTTAGAATTATTGGACTACATCATTTTCAGTTTATGAATTATTAACATAGCACTCAGCACTTTATGTTCACTAGTTTAAAATGTTTTGATTAATCATTATTTTATCAATTGTCATGGAGTGTTAATTTTTCCCTTTTTTCTTATACTGATAGACTAATCTTGATCAGAGTCAGTAATAATACTTCACTAATTTGTATTTGCTATTATCACTATCTGGTAGCGCATCCACATTGTTCCAATTATTATCACATATAAATAATAGCCGGCAATGCATAAAATCCAAGTTAAGAACAGGTGACTGTGATAGGTGCACCTCACCAACGCGTTTCGTCTCAGACATCATCCGGGGTGTGGGGACCGTGCACCCCTATCGCAGTATATATAGACAACAAATCACCTTACAATTGCCCACTTAATTGTGGGACCCGAAGTAAAGTGGAACACTTCAGCCAACATGGCGGCGGCGTGCCCTTCAAGCTTCACTTTCAGTCGTGGGCGATCCAGGCCCGCCCACCACTAAGCATATGGGTACCTTGACCAAATGAAAAACGATCTTACTATAAAGAAGAAAGGTCACCAATCAGAAGCAGTTGGAGCGCAATATAAACACTCAGTGAAGCCCACATCATCCGACTTAACCCAAAGGCAACCAGGAAGCCGGCATCACCAACCTAACCCGGAAATACATTTGGAGGACCGGAAATGAACCGGCCAATATGCGCACGGCGGATGTGCCTCCTGCGTCCAAGAGTGTGACCCTGGAACCGGAAACAATGAGGCAAAACCGGAAGGTAAACACAAAAAAAAAAAAAAAAACATACAAAAAACAGAAGAGCCCCAGTGTCACCAGAACTCCACCAATCCCAAAACCATAGAGCACAGCAATAAATCACAAAAACATGCAATCACAATATTATTATGGAAATCATCTTATATTCTTTAGCTTCACTTAAGGACCCAGAACGGGACTGAAAAAAATGGGCCCAATCAAAACGTTCGCAGTAAAACATAAGAATGATGCATAAAATGGATAATATAAAACATTTCAAATCTAAAATAAAAACATTAGGAATGACAATAGACCCCTCCCAATGGGAAGGGGATGCCATTCAAACTGGCACCTATGACAACTCTAGGACAAAATGTAAATAAATAAAAATAAGCCTAGGGCAAAATGAATAAAAAAAAAAAAAAAAGGGAGAATAGACAAAAAGGCATTCCATCCCAAGCACCCCAGGGAAACCAACACCGGCCAAGCAGGTGAACCAGCACCGGCCAAGCAGGTGGAGTGGGACATCACGCCCTATTGATAAAGGCATTGATGTCCCACTTCACATTCATACCACATGGATAATAAGTCCATAATAAAATCCAATAGGTCTGAAGCCTCGTTACCCCTCTGACCCTAGACCACCCCTCCATGGCGGGATATATCTATCTATGGCCATAAACAAGGCGCCTGCAGGGTCCTTCCTATGGTGACGGGCATAATGTTTCACAACACTGTGCTTTTTAGTGCCCCCAATAATATTTGCAATGTGCTCAACCACCCTTTTGGAAAAGCTCCTCGTGGCTCCTACCTCCATAGGGTTTCCCACATGGGTAGGTCAAAAGAGACCACATTGGTCGTGGCACAAGATAAAAAAGATTTTATAGTGTACTGACAGTTGGTGACAGAAGTAAAAGTTAAAGCTTTATTTCGACCCAAACTATTAAAGCCACAAACCCTACACTTCTTACATGGAAAGAAGCACTTTAGGTTATGGAAAAAGGTCGGTCTCCTCGGGGGATTAATGATAGTTTGTGCAATTTTCAAATGAAGAGGGGAAGCCCCTCTATAAATGAAATCAGCTTTCTCAGGCAACACAGGACCAAGAATCCGGTCACTTTTGAGAATACCCCAATGCCTACAAAAAATGTGATTGATCTGCCCATGTTGGCTGGAGAATGAAGTAAAAAAGGACGATTTAGGGTCCTTTCCAGGATGCCTCTCCCAGAATAGGGTATCTCTATCCAAACTCCTGACCTGAGAAATATCAGTGTCCAGGTCCTCTGAAGAGTACCCCTTATCCACAAACCTAGCTCTCAACTGCCCAGACTGGAGGTCATAATCCTCGATGTTTGTGCAGTTTTGATTGAGTCTTAAGAATTTTCCCTTAGGCACTACATGCAACCAATTCTTGTGATGGCAACTGTCAGTAGAAATATAAGAATTTCTATCTGTAGGTTTGAAGTACGTGCTAGTCACCATCTAGTTATATATCACTTGGATATTTAAATCTAGGAACTGGACCCTAGTGGGGCTGGCCTCAAAAGACAAAATGTATGCCCCTGTCATTATCATTAAGACCTTCAAAGAAAACGGCCAGACTGCCCATGTCTCCATACCAAAAGGAGGAGGACATCGTCTATGTACCTGGCCCAGAGAATCACCTCAGGCCTACCCTGGGCATAGACAACATCCTCCTCCCACTTGGCCATAAAGAGCTTAGCTAGGCTAGGTGCGAACTTCGCTCCCATAGCCACCCCTCTGATTTGTAAATAAAAAACATCATTGAACCAAAAATAATTGTGATGGGTGGCAAAAGAGAGGAGGTCGCATATACATTTTTGTTGTTTAGATGGTAGAGTGGAGTTCTTTTCCAGAAAATACTTTACTGCCTCATGTCCTAAATGGTGGGGAATGCTGGTGTAAAGCTATGCAACATCGGCCGTCACCAACAGACACCCATCTGGGATCTTGATATTAGCAAGCCTCTGTATAGTATCCTTAGTATCTCTGGAGGAAAGAAGGCATGAGTTCAACCAAGGCTTGCAAGTAAAAGTCAATATACCTGCCAGTCCTGGAAGTCACAGAATCAATCCCGGACACGATAGGGTGACCAGGTGGGTTTGTGGCATTCTTATGCCGTTTGGGGAGATAATAAATGGTTGGGATGCGGGGAGCCAGAGGGACCAAATAGGCCCAAATAGAAACCTTGCTTAACTAGCCCCTCCAGGTCCTTTTTAAAATCTCCTGGTGGGGTCAGAGGGGATTGGAACATAGGTGTCCATCGGCCAAAATATTTGGCATTTCTTTTTCATAGTCGTCTTTATCCAAGACCACTATGCCTCCGCCGGCCTTAACACCAACGACTTACGGTCACGTAATTGCCGCAACCCCTCTGCGATGACCGGATCTTTATGAATGATTTTAGGGGGTAGGGCCTCCAGGTTTCTACAGAGCAGGTCCTTAAAGACAGCAATGGATTGAGACATGGGGGCGGGGGGATTGAACAAGGACGGATTGGCGAGTCCAGAATGGACAGTAGGATCAGGGCTCACCTGTACAGATCGAGATGCCAGATTAATGCTGAATGTTAAGTTTCCTAATATATTTTTGAATATCGATTGATGTGTGAAATTTGTCTAAGTTCACTGGTGATACAAAACTTCAAACCCTTGCCCAAAACTGCAGTTTCCTGAGCTGTAAGGGTAGCCTTGCTCAGATTGAAAATCCCAGAACCTATCTTGTCCTTTTTCGTTTGATTCTGGACTCTCCCTCCTCCCCTGCATCTCCTCTTATATTTTGACCTGTATTCGGGTTTGGTCCCATCCTGCGAAAATCCTGAACGTCGGATGGATTCCGACTGCTGGGTATATTCGGATCCCTTTGATTAAAGTTATAATGGGGATTGATTGTATTTGTACCTTTGGTCATCCATATATGGATACAGGTCTGTACGTTGATCCTCGTCCCTCAGGGGGGCAAATCTGTTGTGAGTGGGAACAGCATAATTCGGGTAATCAAACTTTGGCCTATTATAGTCCTTTTGTTGTTCTCCATAATGTCTTTCACTGGTATAGGGTAGGGCCCCTCTGTTATGAACTCTGGGGAAAGACCAACATTGACCACTAGAGGTGCACTCAAACCTGGGTGTTCCCCCTATGATTAGACTCATAAGTAAAGGGTCTAGAATCATAGTGGTGATAATTCCCACCCTGATTCAGCGATTCTCCAGAATAGTGGACATTAGGGGTCCTAGAGTGAGGGAAAGATCTAGAATCGTAGTGATGATGATTTCACAAACTATCATTAATCCCCTGAGGAGACTCACCTTTTTCCATAACTTAAAGGGCTTCTTTCCATGTAAGAAGTGTAGGGTTTGTGGCTTTAATAGTTTGGGTCGAAATAAAGCTTTAACTTTTACTTCTAATGTCACCAACTGTCAGTGCACTATATAAAATCTTTTTTCACTTGTGCCACGACCAATGTGGTCTATCTTTTGACCTGCCCATGTGGGAAACACTATGTGGGTAGGACCACGAGGAGCTTTTCCAAAAGGGTGGGCGAGAACATTGCAATTATTATTGGGGGCACTAAAAAGCCGTGAAACATTATGCCCGTTACCATCGGAAGGACAATGCAGGCACCTTGTTTATGTCCATAGATGGATATATCCCACCATGGAGGGGTGGGCTCTAGGGTCAGAGGGGTATCGAGGCTTGATACCTATTGGATTTACGAGCTTCGCTCTTATAATCCATATGGTATGAATGTGGAGTGGGACATCAATGCCTTTATCCTATGTCCCACTCCACCTGCTTGGCCGGTGTTGGTTTCCCTGGGGTGCTTTTATTTTATATTTTTAATTTTTTGTTATACATTTTATGCATCATCCTTCTGCTTTACTGCGAACATTTTGATTGGGCCAATTTTTTCGATCCCATTCTGGGTCCTTAAGTGAAGCTAAAGTATATACGGTGATCTCCATAAAAATATTGTGATTTATTGTTGTGCTCTATGCTTTTGGGATTGGTGGAGTTCCGGCGACACTGGGGCTCTTCCGTTTTTTTTGTGTTTACCTTTCCGTTTTGCCTCAGTTTCCGGTTCCAGGGTCATGCTCTCGGACGCAGGAGGCACATCTGCCATGCGCATATTGACCGGCTCATTTCTGGTCCTCCAAATGTATTTCCGGGTTAGGCCAGTGATGCCGGCTTCCTGGTTGCCTTCGGGTTAAGCTGGATGATGTGGGCTTCGCCGAGTGTTTATATGCGCTCCAACTGCTCGCGATTGGTGACTTTTCTTCTTTATAGTAAGATCGTTGTTGATTTGGTCAAGGTACCCATATGCTTAGTGGTGGGCGGGTCCGGAGCGCCCGTGACAGAGTGAGGCTTGAAGGGCACGCTGCCGCCATGCAGGCGGAAGTGTTCCACTCTACTTCCGGTCCCAAAATTAAGTGAGCAATTGTAAGGTGACTTGTCTATATATACACTGCGATAAGGGTGCACGGTCCCCACACCCCGTGAGATGAAACGCGTTGGGTGAGGGCCTGTGCACCTATCACATTCACCTGTTCTTAACTTGGATTTTATGCATTGCCGGCTATTATTTATATGTGATAATAATTGGAACAATGTGGACGCGCTACCAGATAGTGATAATAGCAAATACAAATTAGTGAAGTATTATTACTGACTCTGATCAAGATTAGTCTATCAGTATAAGAAAAAATGGAAAAATTAACACTCCATGACAATTGATAAAATAATGATTAATCAAAACATTTTAAACTATTTATATGTATATTCACCTAATTTTAAAATAAAAGTGGTGATTTATTGCACCAAAGAGGGGCATCTACATTTTCTTTCTCCACATGTCCTTTCTGTGAGGACCTTGTAAGCCTTATTTGGGGTGACCGACCGGATTGGAGGTACTACATCCACTTGCTTTGGATATCATGGAGTAGATCCATCCTATGTATCCTGTGGAGAGTACAGCGTGATCCTTGTGACGGAAGACCACGTAAGCCTGACTGACCCTCCGGTCGTATGAGTCCACCCCATTATTTGATTGGATTATATCACACTGTTCCGGATTTGATCATATCTATTGGGTTAGAATAACCCCCATCCATATTGTTGGACTTGGATGAACTCTGTTTGAACACTTTGGGACATTTTGCTAATGTTTATACACTTTGGCACCAATTTATAAATACTTATGCTATTTTTAGCATATATTGTAATTGTTTGCATATCCCATCACTTCTTAGCGCTACACTTTTTGTTATTTTTGTGAAGGAAGCCAGGGCTTCAGTAGTCCATTTAAACTTAGCCGGAGTCTTCCTGGTGAGAGAGGTGATTGAGTGCAATGGTGCAAAGCCCTTAATGAATTTCCTATAGAAATTTGCAAAGCCCAGGAAGCGCTGAATTGCTTTCAGGTCTGAAGGTGGTGCCCAGTCTAAAATGGCTTGAATCTTTGCCGGATCCATGGTGGGCCTTAGAAAATTAGATAGTACAGGAAAGGTGTATAGCTGTAGATGAAGGTGGAGGTTGGCTGGAACTTGTGGTCCACTTGCTGCAGTCAGGAGGTTGGTTGGGCAGCCAAGTAGTAATGCTGAGCCTGGTAGTATGGTGAAAACAGGTAAAGTGTAGTTTAGGCAAGCTGGGTCATACATGGGTAGATCAGAGTCCAAACAGTACCAAATCAGAAGCGAACAAAGCAGTGTCAAACACAAAATATACAGAGCAGATATAAGCTGGTTATAGCAGATAGCACACAAGGTAACAAACCCCATTACGAGTACGGATCGTATGCTGACACAGGTGACTTAAAGGTGAGCTGGCCAATCACCGTTGTTTCCCAGGCAAAGGCTGTGTCAGGTGAGTTTTGCTGGGTCTTAAAAAGGGATACTAGTACATACAGGAGGGGCCCCTCCCAGGACAACAGGCTCTAAGATCCTATACACACTATTAGATTTTCTGCTGATTTTTTCCTTCAGATTTACCAAAACAATGTAGTGCAAGTGCCTGCCTGATCGCATACAAATTGAAACTCTTAAGGTTTAACCTCTTATATGGTTTTGGTAAATCTGGCAAAAAATCTTTAGAAAAGCTAATGGTGTGTATGGGCTCTTAAAGATGAAAAAGGCCTGAACAAACATTACCCCAGTGTCATTTCAATGGGCAAAGGGCGGCAGACTCGTTTGTTCCAGCAATAAGGAAGAAGCACAGTCTGCTACTCTCCAGCAGTCCTGTGTGCGCGCGCGCATCTACATCAGCTGTAGTCCAACAGTCCTCAGATGTAGTACCGGGGATTGGGCAACCTCTTTCAGCCTCCCCCTTCTTCCCAAATGGCAATGGAGTAGCTCTTTGCAGGCTGGCCTGCCTTAACTATCACACTGTCCTTGAACCTTTTAACCACTTGCCGACCACCGTCTGACCCATTGGCGGTAGGTAGCTGCCCTGGTCTGGGTGGTGGAAGGCCCGTTGAGGAATAACTGGCTATTGGTACTAGGGAGGCCTGCTGCTTCATTTGAGTCCCTCACTGGCTTTGATACATCTGCCTCCGAAGGGGCCTCAACAGAACGAGAACCCTCCATCACCCACTCCTCTTCAGAGCTCTCTTCTGAGGATGACCACTGAGCCAAATGATCCATCAACCCAAACTCGGCCAGCAGTGTGGGTGACCCTCAATGACCCTGTCCTCACCATCCCCAGAGGGCGCATCCCCCTTTGTCACTGACTATGGCCCTGCAGGCAAGGACTCGGCCGGTATTTCAGGAAACCCGGACTCCCGCATGGCAGTATTTACGATCTCCGGTTCCCCGACCAGGCTGCAGGCCATGACAGCCTCCTCTCTTCCTTCATCCTCGGTCTTCGCAAGGGAGTTGCTGGGCTGCAACTCCACCACGCCTTGTAGGGATGATCCAAGGCCTGCCCCGGCCTCCTGGGACTTCCGCGGCTGCCAACGACAGACTCCCGTGCACAGGTCCACCATGTAATATGATGGCTCCTGCTGTGTGGATGTCAGCTGGGTCAGCGACTCACTGCAATGGCCGCACCGGGCCCAGGCGGTAACTTCCACGGTAGGCATCTGACACTCCGGGCAAAGTAAGCATAGCCAAAGAAAAAATGGGGGTAGAAAATAGTATCCCCAAAGACAACGTCATGGAGGCAATAATATAGATGAAAAGGATTTTATTGGAGATAATAGAAATGCCCCTATGGGGCCACAAAGCAATTTATTCAAAAAATGACACATTAAAATTATCAATGTTGTTAGACTACCCAAAAATATCACCAATCTGATAGAAAAACATAACATTGAAAATCCCTTATCTAAATATCATATGCTCATCTCCGTAAACAGAGTTATAATAGATGTATTGGGAATTAAATGCACAGAATAGAAATAATGGTGAATCTAGGGACTATGTATACTGATATTAAAAAGATCGTTGCAGCCGCATTGTGTTGTATCGATAGTCTATGGAAGGAGCACAAATAGATCCAGAATTGTGGACAGGTATGCAAAACGGGATCAGTATGCTGTGATTAAAAATAAAGTTAAGTCTTACCCACAGTTCATTCAGTGCATGGATGGTAGTAACAGTCTGAGTTAATGGGATAAGATCATCCCTGTAGCAGATATTCCCACACTTCTCTCCTATTCATAACCAAACAATTGTCCAGGGAGAGGCAAGGGGATTCCTGTCTGAAGGGTGATTAATCCTGATCGTCTATGTCCGTACACAAGTGGAGGAAACAGCTGTTAGCCAAAGTAGTAGTTCCACCGCTTGAATGGCACGCACTTCCCTGCTGACTTGATGATAATGCTGTATAGCTGGAGGTAGGGGGTATTATACTCCCGTGTCTGAATGTCCACAGACACCATAGAGATCCATAGTTGCATGTAGTGGATGGAACAATTTTCACTGCCGACCGTCTAACACACACTTCTCTTAAAGCCGAATGAAGAGTCAGCTGGAGAAAAGGGGATCGGTCTGTATCAGGCAGCAATACACCTCCTGTGTGTTAGAGGGATAATGTCATCATAATATTATGATTAAGAAGTTTGTGAAGATAGTCACAGCAGTGATCCCATTAAATCCGGCCGACCGTCTAAACCACACTTCTCCTATAGCCAAATAAAAGGACAGTTGGAGAAAATGGGATCGGTCTGTATCAGGCAGCAGTACATCTCCTATGTGTTAAGAAGATAATAGCAGCATATTGCTTCAGTCAGGAAGTTTTGTGGAGATAATCACAGCGGTGATCCCATTAGATCCGGATTGCATTGCATGGCTCCATAGAAGATGTTCAGTAATAGTATAGTGACTGCCAGTCCCAGTGAATTACCAATAGATAAGTGAGGGGTCCATGAAAAAATCATGGACCGACGATTATGTCTGTAGCTGACATGTTTCGTTTGTTACCGAACTTTATCTGAGCTGAGTTGGATACTGAGGACCCATCATGGTAGTTAAATACTTAGTCTTTCAATTAGATGCACAGATGCTGGTTAATTAAAATAGTCCTACTAGCAACCAACACACAGATTAATCACAGAGGTAGTTTCATTTGAGATAAAATGAAGTATCTGCTAATAGCCAAAACCACCCGTCACCTTTAGATTGCATTCCTATGTTAGATATAAAACATGGCATGTCCAGAGGATTTAGAAGTATCTCATGTTTCAGAGCAGAATTATCTCAATATAAGATAGAGGAAAAACTATTGATCAAGAAATACCGATAGATTGCACTCATTATTCAAGCCTAGGGGATGTAAAGTGCGTAAATGATCTATCCACATTTTTTCTTTCTGCAACAACACTCTATCAAAGTCACCTCTCCTTTGGATAATTTGAGTTTATAAATCCCTTTTACTTTTAACCCTTTAGGGTTTCCCCCATGGTGATTAAGAAAGTGCAAAGCTACTGGTCGTTTGTCATCTTTCTGTAGAATACTTTGAACATGTTCACTTATCCTAATACGCAATTGTCTTTTAGTTTTTCCAATGTAAGCAAGCCCACAAGGGCAAGACAACAAATAAATTGTTCGTGTTGTAGAGCAGTTAATAAATTCTTTAATTTTATACTGTTTTTGACAACCAGAGTCTATAAATGTGTCAGTACGATCATGTACTTACACATTGAACATTTTCCACAGGGGAAACACCCCTTTAGAGCCAGTTGGGGTTTTTTGATCTCCGATATTGGGACTCAGACTATCACCTAAATTTTTGCATCTCCGTGCTGTCATTAGAAGATTGTCTCCTACTATTTCTCTCACAATGCCAGTATTTTTGCAAGGTTTCCTTCACCTGTCCCCATTGTGCACCATACCATGTTATGATTCTAGTTATTTGGGAATCGTTGTGGGCATTGGGCATTTTTACTTTCCTCTGGAGGAGTTCCTGTCTGGGGATATTAGCTGCTTTTTTATTTTGCTTTTCTGAGGCAATTGTGTGAGTAGCCCCTTTCTCTAAATCGATTATAGAGGGCCTTTGCTTCCTGGGAATAGTCCTGATGGTTCGTACAGTTCCTTTTAATCCTAAAGAACTGTCCCACTGGAATTCCTGAAATTAAGGAGCGGGGGTGGTGGCTTGTAGCCTGAAGCAGTGTATTAGCTGCTGTTTTTTTACGGTAGGTTTTTTGTCACCACCCTATTTTCATTGCGTGTTATTAGGAGGTCCAGAAAGGGTAGTTCATCAGGGCTCACTGTGTAAGTTAAATTAATATTGCGGTCATTGCTATTCAATTCCTCCAAGAACTGAAGTAATTGTTCTAGTGTTCCGTTCCAGACCATCAGTACGTCATCGATGTACCTTAGCCACAGCCCACAGTGGCCAAGGTACATAGAAGACTTGTATACCAGGTCCTTTTCCCATAGTCCCAGATAAAGGCAGGCGTAGGAGGGAGCCCATGGGGCTCCCAGAGAGGTCATCCTAATTTGCTGATAGAAGTTTCCCAGAAATTGGAAACAATTATATAGTAACATGAACTCCAGGATTTCAATCAAAAATTCATTGTGAGCTCCTAAAAGGGGAAATTCTTCCTCCAGAAAAAAAGTTGTACTACTTTTAAGCCCCATTCGTGGGGGATAGACATGTATACGGATTCCACGTCTATCCACACCAAGAGGGCTCCCTCAGATATAGAGTTCCTCCAATTTCCTTAGCACATCACTAGAGTCCTGTACAAAAGAGGGAAGTTTGCAGACAAGATCTTTAATGAGAGCATCCACATATCTGCCTATCCGTTCCAGGGGACCCCGGATAGCGGCGACTATGGGTGTCCCTGGTGGGTTCTGGACAGACTTGTGGAGCTTTGGTAGAATATAGAAGGTGGGTGTATTGAAGTCCTTAACTTTAAGGAAAGTAAATTCTTTCATTGTAAGCAATCCCTCTTCTTTTGCAAAATGTAATTGGTGGTAGGTAGTGGCGCTGCCCCAATATATAAAGTTTTTTATATATAAATTATAAAAGTGTATGGTTTGATCAGAGTGTTAATTCAGGTAAAGTGCGACATTGGATAAAAAATAAAAAATAAAAAATTAAAAATAAATAAATTGCTAAGTATTATACATTTTCCAGGATGCAGGGGATAAATATTGTATGATATAAAAACACTTTTAGTAGTATTGTAAAACTTGAAATTATTAACGTGCTAGGTGCAAAAGATTATAAATTTTCCAGGATGCAGGATATGATTATTGTATATTATGTGAACATATTTAGTGAAGTATAGAAAACACAATTAAAATATCACAATTAAAATATCAAACACAATTGTGACACAAGTGTCTGTGAGGTGAGTGAATTTATATAAAAAACTTTTTCACAGTAATCAAAAACCGTTTAAATCAGAGTTCAAGCCCGGTATTCAATTCAGTGATACCAATATAAGGTGTCTCATGCACAGAGTCAATGGTAACCGGGAACTGAGTGATGGGTGCAGGAGTGGTGAGGAAAGTGCTCCCCTCCAAAAAACACCCCACTCACTGCGTAACCAGGTTTTGGGTTGCCGATTATTTAGTGTAGGGGAAGTCAGGATCGAATGACCGGAACTTCCTGCGTTCCAGCGTGGTAGCGACCGGAAGTGCGATAGACGTTGGCTCAGCTCAGCTCCGTCTGACGCGTTTCGTCATCACGGACGTCATCAGAGCTCTGCTATACTTTGGTGGAGGCAGCAGCCAAGACACACATACATTCTTTACCCTCTAACCCTATTGGCGAGCGCCATACCACACACTCTCTTATACACATATAGTCCGATAGTTGTCTTTTAATTTCCTCTCATTGTATTTCAGTGAGTAAAACTATATTCCCCCTTTATCACTTCTCTTTATTACTAATCCAGAGGTATGTTCTAGTTCTCGTAATGCTTTCCTTTCTTGTGTATTTAGATTGTCTGGGCCCTTCCATTTCCAATTTATTTTTGCAAGGTCTTTTTGTACTTCCTCAAGAAAAAGATGGATCCATTTATATTTGGAAAGAGGGGGCATCTTAATGGATAAAATTTTAAGTTTAGATGGACGGGTAAGTGTATGGAGCGTGTCTGGTTCCGCCTCGGTGGGGTAGTCCATGTTCTCCTCCAAGAGAGAAACCAGAACATTTAGAGCCTCCTGTTCCTCTTGATCAACAAGTTGTAGGGGGGTAGATTGTTTTTTATACCTATGCCAGTATCTAAATACAACTTTGCGAAGAAACAGATTAATATCTTTGTAAACCTCAAATTCATTGCAGCAGCAGGGGAGAATGATCATCCCCTACTGAGCAAAGATATGTGATGCTGATTGAGGGGAAAGTTTGTTAAATTGACCACTTGCCTTGTGCCTCAGATTCCATTGGTAGTGTATTGGGTGTGATATCATATGTATTAATTGTTATTTTTTGCAGGATCTGGTTCTTATTTTCTGTTTGTTGGGATCCTTTCCTTGGTCTTTCCTCTGTAATGAAGGGTTGTTTGGGCCCTTCTTTAAAGATCGTCCATTTCCTTCTATGTTGGAGGCTGGTTTGCTGATTCCAGCCTCCTGGGGTTCTAAAAAAGTCACTTCTTTATCAAGGGAGTCCCCCACACTTTCAGAAGAGGAAGGGATACCTGAATAGGCACTATGATTCCTTCTTCTGTTTCTTCTAGACCGGCTTCTACCCCTAGGGATGGTTAAATCAAGAACCTCATCTTTCTCCCAATCCTGAATATTTTGTTTAAACCTTTCTTGTTTAGTACTTTTAAGATTCCTTTGAACTCTTTCCACTTCCCTTTTCAGTTGTTCATTTAATTTATCAAAGAATGGGTCTTGTTTGTAGGGTTCCAATGCTATAAACACTGGCATCTATGGTAACTTGAATTTCTTTGAGTTGGTTGATTTCTTCATCTACGATCATTTGCATTATTTCAATGCCTCTATCCAGGCAGTTTTTCTTCCATAGCTCCAGAAAGCGAGGTGTATGGAGGTGTCCAGCAGGGATCACCCTTTCCCTTATACCTCTAGGTATAACATTCTGGTTAATGTGTGATTGTAGAGATTAAATATCCCATTTCCTATTTAGATATCGAATTGTGAGTTTCCTATGGTTTTTAAATAGTTTTGGGAGGGATCCGTCCCTCTCCTGAGATAAATGAATATCTCCTTTAAAGGCTAATTGGATTTCTTGATCATTTTTTTCATCTAATAGGTATGCCATTGGGTTTGCATAAATGGTACAATTAGTGGTATTGATTTAGACAGATACACTCATCAAGCTCCCTCCTACGCCTGCCTTCATCTGGGACTATGGGAAAAGGACCTGGTATACAAGTCCTCGATGTACCTTGGCCACTGTGGGCTGTGGCTAAGGTACATCGATGATGTACTGATGGTCTGGAACGGTACACTAGAACAATTACTTCAGTTCTTGGAGGAATTGAATAGCAATGACCGCAATATTCATTTAACTTACACAATGAACCCTGATGAACTGCCCTTTCTGGACCTCCTAATAACACGCAATGAAAATAGGGTGGTGACAAAAACCTACCGTAAAAAAACAGCAGCTAATACACTGCTTCAGGCTACAAGCCACCACCCCAGCTCCTTAATTTCAGGAATTCCAGTGGGACAGTTCTTTAGGATTAAAAGGAACTGTACGCCAATTGAACAAAGGGAAGAGACTGCCCCAAAGGTGAAGGTGAGAGAAACTGGACAGGGGGGGAGAACCTTAACTGCAATTTCAATAACAAAAGGAAAGGAAAGGAAAGGGAAGGGAGGTGAGGAGGTCGTTAATACCACCCACACCACCTGTCCCCTTTTACTGCCCCCCCAGAACTACTGTAAACGGCAGCCCCTGAAGAGGGGAGAAGCGGATGTCATTGGACCCCACCCCCTCAGACCCAAGTGAAACAATATACCGGTACGGCGGATAATACTCGGAGGGTATAAGCAGGATAGGCACCCCGAGAGCCCTAGGTCACTGGGATAGACAAAGCAGCAGAAGAGAGACCGGCACACTAATACAGTAATAAATCTAAGTGACTAAATGGGCAAAGTAACAAAGAGCGCAGGGGGGAACCCACCAAAGATGAGTGCAAGCCCGGGCACTATTAAAACCTATATGGTACAAGGAAGAGATCAAACAAGCCCATTGAGACAATCTGGGACAAAATCTAAACAGAAAGAAGCAAGTGCAGGTGCAAGTACTAAAACATCACAAAACAGATGCTCAACAGGGCTAAATTCAGAGGGCCAAGGAAGGAAAGATCTACCACATACAATAGTAGAAGAAGAACAAGTAGGGAACCAGATGCCCACCAAAATGGAAATAGCAGAAAGGTTTATGAAGCTGGAATCATCTCTTAAAGGGGAAATGACAAATATTCGAGAAGATCTCAGTCAGATATTAAAACGGGTGGAGGAGACAGAGGAAAGAGTAGAGATCCAAGAAAGAGAGATACAGACCCTTAGAGAGCAAATGAGCAAAATGCAGAGGGAGCAGCGGGAGATACGATACAGAATAGAAGATCAAGAGAATCGTAATAGGAGGAAAAAACTAAAGGATAAGAGGGATTCCAGAGACTGTACCCAGGGAGGAGCTACAAAAGAGTATGGACATAATGTTTGCCCCTTTGCTGGGGAAAGGAGACACAGCAAGGGTTAAACTGGAGAGGGTACATAGGGTTCCGAAACCCAGTAACCTAGGAAAGGACATACCGAGAGATGTAATAGCTCGCTTCCACAATTATAAAGATAAACAAGAGGTGTGGCAGAAAATGAGGACAGGACATAAAATGTTTGAAAAAGCGGAAATTAAAATATTTGCAGACCTGGCCAGAGAAACACGCCTTAGGAGAAAGACACTCAAACCATTATTAGATCAACTGAAACAGGGGTGCCAATACTCATGGGGCTTCCTGGCATGCCTGATAGGTAAAACGGAGGGTAGATCAGCACAGTTGAGGTTCCCAGAGGAGACAGAGGGTTTTTGCAGGAAATTGAGCCTATCCATACCGGATATTCCAGGATGGAGGATTAAAGAAGATCAAATACCAACAAATGAAGACTGGCAATGGAAGAGAGCTCCGTAGAAAGATGCTGGAGGGGGTTGGGGTGGGCAGGGGAGGGGAGGTAGAGAGGGAGGGGGGCGGGAGGGCGGGCTGCCCTGCGAGTCGGGAGGTCAGAAAGAGGTACCCCCCATGACAAGGGGAAACTGGGAGCATGTATCAGAGCCAAAAAGGAGCTCCACTCTGGGGGCAACCAGGAGGGAGGGAGATGGGAGCATCCCCTACCCACCATGGTGGAAGGTCGGGGATAGACCAAAAAGCCCCACAAGGGAAGGGAAAGGGGGGAGGGAAAGGGAGGGTTCAGGTCTTCCAGGAAGGAAAGAGACAGAGTAGAAAGGGCGGTAATGAGTCGCCCGGATTTCCAGTCTTGGTATTTAATCAGAAACAAAGCGACAAGCAGAGAGAAGATGGTAAAGATTATAACATATAACATCCGGGGGCTGAGGAACCCCGGAAAGAGACAAAAAATTTTGCAGGAGGTAGACCGTCTTAGGGCAGAAATAGTGTTTCTTCAGGAGACCCATTTATCAAATGATGAGAAAACCAGAATTTACTCCCAGAGATACCCACTATGGTTCCAGGGGGACTCACAATCAAAAAGAGCAAAAGGGGTAGCGATAGGGTTCACGAGGAACATACAGTTTGTAATAAAAGAAAGGCTGACAGACACAGATGGAAGATTTAGCTTTTTGAAAGGTAGCCTAGATAACAAAAAGTGTACATTGGCCAATATATATGGCCCCAACAAAGACCCGGCAGGATATTTATGCAGGCTGCTGGAAAAACTGGAGGGTTTCAAAGAAGGGGTGGTAATTATGGCGGGGGACTTTAATCTTTGCCTAGACCAAATCTGGGACAGTACGTCCCGTGCACAGGGGATATCAAATAAAATAAGAGGAAGAGTTAAGAAAAAGATGCTTCAAAATCAGCTTATAGATGTCTGGAGGGCGTGGCACCCGAAAGAAAGAGATTATACCTTCTTCTTCCATGTGCGCGGGACCTACTCAAGGATCGATTATATCCTAGTGGAACATAGAGAATTGGAGAGAGTGAAGGGAACAAAAATAGAAACAACTACAATATCAGATCACGCGCCGGTGACCCTGGAATTAGATATAGGGGAAAATATGAGAAAGGAGAAGTGCTGGAGATTAAATGAACTACTGCTAAATGAGGAAGATACGGTGGGACGAATAAAGCTAGAATTAACCAGTTTCTTCGAGACAAACATCTCAGAAGAGATCCCGGACCCAGTAATATGGGAGGCACATAAAGCCTATATAAGAGGAGTATTGATAGCGGTAGAAAAAAAAAAAAAAAAAGGAAAGGGGAAAGGAAAAGGAGGAGTTAAGAAAATATATGAATTAGAACAGGAACATAAAAAAAGAGGGATGAATGAGGAAGTACTAAAAAGATTAATGGAGAAACGAGAGGAACTAAAAAGACATAATAGAACAGGAGAACCGACTGAGGAAGTACTAAAAAGATTAATGGAGAAACGAGAGGAACTAAAAAGACATAATAGAACAGGAGAACCGACTCATATACAATCACATCAAAAAAGAGAGATATCTAGGGGGAAATAAAGTAGGGAAAACACTTGGCCAGGATACTAAAGAAGAAAAAAATCTAGAAATTATATTGAGAAAATCCACACGGAGTCAGGGAAGATTAGATATAAGACAGAGGAGATAGACACCTTCCGGGAATATTACAGTAAGTTATACGCGGTAAGGAAAGGACAGAGCAACCCCCAAGAAGAGGAAAAAAGGAAAAATCAGAGGAGAGAAAAAACACAGCAATTCCTAAAATCAGCTGAGTTGCCACGAATTGATAGGGAGGAGGTAGAAGAAATGGAAGGGGAAATATCTACGGAGGAGATAGAGGCAGCGATGAAAGATACGGCCCAGGGGAAGAGTCTGGGTCCGGACGGGCTCCCTATAGGGTATTATAAAAAATTCAAAGAAATACTAATTCCATTTATGAGGAAATACATGAATGGAATAGGAAGTAGGTGGGGTATGAGAAGTGAATCACTGATGGCGACCATTACAGTGATCCCGAAGGAAGGGAAGGGCAGCAGTCTCTGTTCAAACTATAGGCCCATATCCCTATTAAATGCGGACACCAAGCCATTTTCAAAAATTTTGGCGACTAGATTGAAAAGGGTGGTAAAGGATATTATAAAAGAGGACCAAGTGGGTTTTGTTCCCGGGAGGGAAGGAAGAGACAATGGAATAAGAACACTCCTGCTGCTCCAGGAAAGAAGAAGAGAGGGAGGTCCCAGTCTACTCCTGTCGATAGATGCCGAAAAGGCTTTCGACAGGGTAGACTGGGACTTCATGTTCCAGACGCTAGAGATTATGGGCCTGGGAAGTAAGATGAGAAACTGGATTAGGGCGCTCTATGAGAACCCAAAGGCAAGGGTCAGGATAAATGGGGAACTATCGCGTCCCTTTGAAATTCAAAACGGGACAAGACAGGGATGCCCCCTGTCCCCAGTCCTATTCGTACTAGCCATGGAGCCTCTGCTTGCAGTGATCAGGAATCATCAAGAAATAAGAGGGTTTGAAGTTGAGAAAGAAGAACATAAAGTGGCAGCATATGCAGACGATTTATTAATATATATTAGTAGCCCAGAGGAAACGATCCCTAAATTATTGGAAGTGATCGTTAAATATGGAGAAATATCAAATTTCAAAATAAATCGCTGCAAGTCAGAGGTCCTGGCGATGAACGTTGGGGCTCGGGAGAGGAGAGAACTGGAAAGAGCCTTCCCCTTTAAATGGAACACAGAGGAAATAAATTATCTGGGGGTAAAAATAACAGCAACAAGAACGGGACTATACACTGCAAACTATATCCCCCTGCTAAATGAAATAAAAGAAGAAGTTAGAAGGACGATATATAGGCCAATGTCATGGACAGGGAGGATAAACGCGGTAAAGATGGTCATACTTCCCAAAATTCTATATAAAATTTCAGATGCTGCCAATCTACATTCCGCAAGAATTCTTCCAGATATTTTTTTTAATAACAACAAGGTTTATATGGAGAGGTCAAAAACCCAGGATAAAAGTCACGACATTATGTAGAGAAAAGAATAGGGGGGGGCTGGCACTACCGAACATTAAAAAATATTATAAAGCAAATATTATGACATGGGCGATAACATGGGCACAGAATGGGGGGGGGGGGGAATGGGTCACACTAGAAAGTAAGATTAG
>BLSH010247933.1:259-12947 GCA_018402905.1 Glandirana rugosa
CGGTAACCTACTACCTTCGTTACAGTTTACAGTAAAGGCGGGGTACCGGGATTTCGTTGAAAAAAACATTACTTTAAATTTTTTTTTTTTAATTAAATTCACATTTACACTCTAGACTCCAGAAAAACTGAGGTAGAGTGTAATTTCAACGAAAAAAAAAGATAATGTTACCTACAAATGTAAGGGACATTATCCTTAATTTCACTGGGTTTTTAAAACAAATTGGTGAACTGTTGACCCGTGAATTTTTGTGTGAAAAAAAGGACGAAAATTTCATTTGGGTACAGTGTAGTATGACTGAGTAATTGTCATTCAAAATGTGAGAGCACTGAAAGCTGAAAATTGGTCTGGTTAGGAAAAGGGTTTAAGTGCCCAGTTGTCAAGTGGTTAAACAAAATTTTTGGGTCACTTTAATTCCTATTACAGGGAATGTAAACATCCATTGTAATAGAAAAAAAAAGCAACTTTAATGTGAGATGGAGTCAAAAAGACCTCAGATCTCACATTTACACTTAAATTAATTTTTTTTTTTTAAATTTCATTACAAAAAAAGTTGCTTTAGGGCCATGGGGCGGAAATGACATTTGACATTGCTTCCATCATCCAATGGCATGCAGTTGAGTGGGAGCCATCATTCCCTCAGGGGAAAGGACCAGATCGTCTCCGCCACTACCGACGGATCCGGTAAGCTGCTGAGGCGACTGGGACACAGCGGGAGGTGGAGGGGCACCTCTCCTGTCCCCGATAAAAGTGATCCTGTGGCGAATCCACCACTGAGACCACTTTTATCTGAAAGCAGACCGCCCGCCGTTTTTAAAAATACCGGGGTTATGGCAGCTACTGTATCTGCTGACATAACAACGGTATTCAACGTCAAAATACTGACGTATAACAACGGCGGGCGGTCCAGAAGTGGGATGTACAGTAACAACGCCATCACATAATAGCAAATACTTTATTACAAAGATAAAAATCATCTTAAAACAACAGTACAGAGGCACATAAATGCCAACTTCTTTCAAGTCTGGTGTCACCTGTCATACGATTGTGGAGTGGCACAATAAAGAAAATGTCACATGATTTAAAAAAACTGATGTGATGGATGGACGTGTTTCGCCAAGATAATGCTTCCTTAGGATCCACGTCGTTCGATGACAAATGATGTAAATATACAAAAATAACACAATAAAGAGCAAGAAAATAATATGTATATACACTATAGTCTAAGCCTTTACAATAATCTTACTATTCAAGCTTCTCAAGAAAAAAATAGTTGAATTTTTTTTTTTCTTGTGTATTTCATTGCTCTACTTTATAATTCTATGTATACATATGTGGGTTTCAGAACTATTTTCAGTACTGTATTCGATAAATGGCCCCAAAAGAATGCATCTTTCAGTTGGGCCGGCCATAAACAATTCGAATCTTGACCGGTTCAGCAATGTTTTCTAATTATATAAATTAATTTATATACAATAAATGACTATAGACAAACATGCAGATGGGTTAAAGCTTTTTTTTTTCCTGTTGCATTTATTTTATGTTATCTGTTTGAGAAACTAAGACATACCGTATCTAGAAAATCCCAGAGTCCTTTCCTTCTAACCCATATATACAGTTGTGCTCCTAAGTTTACACACCCTGGCAGAATTTATGATTTCTTGGCCATTTTTCAGAGAATATGAATGATAACACAAAACAATTTATATTACTTATGGTTAGTATTTGGCTGAAGCCATTGATTATCAATCAACTGTGTTTACTTTTTTTAAAATCATAATGACAACAGAAAATACCCAAATTACCCTGATCAAAAGTTTACATACCCTGGTGATAATGGCTTGATAACATGCACACAAATTGATACAAATCAGTTTAAATGGCTAGTAAAGGTAACTATCCTCACCTGTGATCTGTTTGCTTGTAATTAGTGTGTGTGTATAAAAAGTCAATGAGTTTCTGGACTCCTGACAGATCCTTACATCTTTCAACCAGTGCTGCACTGACATTTCTGGATTCTGAGTCATGGGAAAAGCAAAAGAATTGTGAAAGGATCTGCGGGAAAAGGTAGTTGAACTGTATAAAACAGGAAAGGATATAAAAAGATAGCCAAGGAATTGAGAATGCCAATCAGCAGTGTTCAAACTCTAGGTTCTGGGTTTTTATAGTGTTTGTTTTATTTATTTTTATTTTTCCATTTATTTTTTTGTGGTTTTTTTGCTCCATATTATTTTGTCATGTAAAATTTAAAAAATGTATAAATAATTTAAAAAACACTTCAACAGCGGGCCCTTTCACCCCTTTCCTGCTAAGGCCAATTTTCAGATTTCAGCGCTGTCGCATTTTGAACGGCAATTGCGCCTTTATACAACACTGTACCCAAACAAATCATTTTTTTTCCCACAAATAGAGCTTTCTTATGGTGGTATTTGATCACCAGTGGGTTTTTCCTATTTTTTGCTAAACAAATAAAAAAAGACAGGAAATTTTGAAAAAAAAATGTTTTTTTATGTTTCTGTTATAAAATTTTGTAAATAAGTACGTTTTCTCTTTCACTGATAAGCACCGATGAGGCTGCACTGGCAGACACTGATGAGGTGGCACTGATGGGCATTGATGAGGTAACACTGATAGGCACTTAGGATGAGGCACTAATATGCAGCACTGATGGGCACTGTTAGGTGGCACTGATATGCAGCACTGATGGACACTGATGATGCAGCACTAATATGCAGCACTGATGGGCACTGTTAGGTGGCGCTGATGTGCATCACTGATGGGCATTGATGAGGTGACACTGATGGGCACTTATGATGATGCACTAATATGCAGCGCTGATGGGCACTGTTAGGTGGCGCTGATATGCAGCACTGATGGGCACTTATGATGAGGCACTAATATGCAGCACTGATGGGCACTGTTAGGTGGTGCTGATATGCAGCACTCATGGGCACTGATGATGAGGCACTAATATGCAGCACTGATGTGCACTGATAGGTGGCGTTGATACGCAGCACTGGTGGTCACTGTTGCGCACCGATAGATGGCACTAATAAGCCGCACAGGTGGGCAGTTATTGGTGGCACTGATGGGCACTGACAGGCACTGATAGGCAGCTCTGATGGGCACTGATAGGTGGCACTGTTGGGCAATGATGGGCATTAATAGATGGCACTGATAGGCAGCACTGATGAGGAGGCACTGACAGGCATCACTGATAAGCACTGATAGGCAGCACTGATGGGCATTGATTGACATCCTTGATGGGCATTGATTGTCATCCCTGGTGGGCATGGTTCGACATCCCTGGTTTGTCTCTTGTGGGCATCCTTGATGGATCTGCACTAATAATCAATGTGCTGATTATCAACGCAGACTCCCTCTGTCAGGAGAGCCGCTGATCGGCTCTCCTCTACTTGCGCCTTGTCAGGGCGAATAGAGGAAAAGCAGATAAATGGCAATTCCTGGTTATGATGTGACCAACTGTGATTGTACACAGCTGATCATGGTAAATTGTCTATGTCATAGGCTCTTTACCAGGATCAAAGATGCGGTGTGTCAGAGCGACATGGAGCAGTACCAATCGCCGCACTGCGCACCCTCGCAGGCTTATCCTGCTGGTCATCGTACGATGCCCAGTCAAGATAATAGAGCCACTCTGCGGCTGTCAATTTGCATATGGCAGGCAGGAAGTGTTCAACTACTTAATGACAGCCCGCCATCATTTTAGTGTGGCACAGTGGCTCGTTCCCGTGAATCGCCATCATTGTACATCGGCACGGGAATGAGCCACTGTGGGTGCGCACGCTCACTACCAAGCAGGGGAGCCAATCAGCGGGTGGGTGGACTCAATGTCCGCCGGCCACTTGACATCACTCCAGAGAGACACAGAATGGGAATCTGCAAACAAAGCAGATCGCCGTTCTGTCAGGGGAGTGGAGAGAGATCGTCTGTTCCCAGTATATGGGAACAACGATCTCTCTCCTCCTCCAGTCAGCCCAGCCCCCATACAGTTAGAAACACCTAGCAGGGAACTCATTTAACTCCTTGATCACCACTAGTGTTAACCCCTTACTTGCCAGTGACATGTTCACAGTAATCAGTGACTATTTTTAGACCTGATCGCTGTATAAATGTCATTGGTCCCAAAAAAGTGTCAAAAGTGTCCGATCTGTCCGCCACAATGTCGCAGTCTCGTTAAAAATCACAGATCTCTGCCATTACTAGTAAAGAAAAATATATAAATACAAATGTCATAAATCTATCTCATATTTTGTAGACGCTTTAACTTTTGCACAAACCAATCAATATAAGCTTTTTGGGATTTTTTTTACCAAAAATATGTAGAAGAATATATATTGGCCTAAACTGATGAAGAAATTATCTTTTTTACATTTTTTGGGGGGGGTATTTATTATAGCAAAATAGAATTTTTTTTTTCAAAATTGTCGATCTTTTTTTTGTTTATAGCACAAAAAATAAAAACCGCATCAAATACCCCCAAAAGAAAGATCTATTTGTGGGAAAAGAAGGACATCAATTTTGTTTGGGTACAACGTCGCACGACCGCGCAATTGTCAGTTAAAGCGACGCAGTGCCGAATCGCAAAAAATGGTCTGGTCAGGAAGGGGGTAAATCCTTCCGGGGCTGAAGTGGTTAATAACCACTTTTGTTTCATGCTTAATTATTTTTGTCAAATGTTGTACAGTACCACAAATATTATTTTGGTTTCCAGGGAAATTGGACACATTTCAAAACAAAACTTCATACCCATACCAACTTTAATTTAGGTTTAGATTTGACCACATTAAATCTAAAAGAAAATTGTACAATTGTACAAGAAGATTTAAGATACAAGAAAATTGTATAATATTTTTGTAAGCGTTGTATAGTATAAGCCTAGGTTTCCACTATTGCGACCCCAAAGTCTCACGATTTAGAGTGCCACTTTGAGTGCAGCTTTGATCCAACTTTACACTCTCTGGATCAAAGTTGCATCAAACGTCAGAACTAAGTAGTGCAAGAACCTTTTTTGGAGTCGCTGTGACTTGAGTCACACCAATTAGAACGGGGACCATTGAAATACATGGATTTTGGCTTGTCATGTGGCTTCCCATGTGTCAAGTCGCACAACAACTTGCAGCAGTGGAAACAAAGCCTTATAGTACAAATAAAAATTGTTTTAAAAAGAACCCAAGAAAGAGATTACCAAACCGAGTGGACGGTTACATTAGAACAACCAGCGCCTAATTAAAGTGACCTCCATTCTGTTTAGCTTGGAAAAGATAAGAATAAGAGATAACGCAATCATTTTATGTAAAAATTCTGAGATTATCAGAGTGGTAAAAATCGATGACCATGCCCCGCCCGCATATGAAAATGATGTTCAAACCACACATGTGAGGTATCAATGCAATCGTTAGAGTGAGAGCAACAATTCTAGCACTAGACCTCCTCTGTAACTGGTAACCTGTAGGAATTTTTAAACAACGCCGATGAAGATTTTTAAGTGCCAAAGTTTGTCGCCATTCCACGAGCGGGCGTAATTTTGATGCATGTCATGTTGGGTATCAATTTACTCTGCATAACAATATCTTTCACAATATAGAAGAAAATTGGGCTAACTTTACTGTTGTCTTATTTTTTAACTCAAAAAAGGGATTTATTTTTTTAAAAAGGGCAATTGTAAGACCGCTGCGCAAATACGGTGTGACATAAAGTATTGCAACGACCGCCATTTTATTTTCTAGGGTGTTAGAAAAAAAATATATAATGTTTGGGGGTTTAAAGCAATTTTGTAGCTGTAGATTTTAACTTGTAAACACCGACTCTCAAAAAAAAATCTCTGTCCTTATGTGGTTAAGCGGTTAAGGAAAACTCAACCTTTAGCAGTCACATATCACATAATAGAGAGATTCTGATAACAAACAAGATCCCTCTTTATTCTCGAAAGTATTCAATACTCTTTATTTTTGGTAAATAGAATAATTTTGATTATCACAACATTCGCTGATGTTTGGTATAGTGCTATGTTTGTAATATATGAACTGATTGTGTAGACCTATAATAATATTTTTGTAAGCACTGTATAGTATAAGTCTAGGTTTCCACTATTGCGACCCCAAAGTCTCGTGATTTAGAGTGCGACTTTGTGTGCAGCTTTTTACACTCTCTGGATCAAAGTTGCATCAAATGTCAGAACAAAGCAAGAGCCTTTTTTGGAGTCGCTGCGACTTGAGTCACACCAATCAGAACGGGGACCATTGAAATACATGGATTTTGGCTTGTCATGTGACTTCACATGTGTCAAGTCGCACAACAACTCACAGCAGTGGAAACAGAGCCTTATAGTACAAATAAAAATTGTTTTAAAAAAACACAAGAAAGAGATTACCAAACCGAGTGGACTGTTACATTAGAAAAAACAGTTCTTAATCAAAGTGACCTCCATTCTGTTTACCTTGGAAAAGATAAGAATAAGAGATAACGCAATCATTTTATGTAAACATTCTGAGATTATCAGAGTGGTAAAAATCGATGACCATGACGATTTTTACAATATATCCTTTAAAATGTATCTCCTCTCCTCTCCTCTCCTCTCCTCTCCTCTCCTCTCACAGAGAAGAACAATGATTTACATTCATGACAAGACAAAAAGCCCTGTGACTCAAATGATGCAAAGTTTTGCAAATCCAAAGGTGTTTAGCATGCATAGTTATCTCAAAAAAAAAAAAAAAAGAACCTTTAAAGGGTATGAAAAAGCCAAGAGACACAAAAGCAAACACCGTGAGGAAGAAAACACCATTGAAGACAATTTCATAATTGAAGGCACTCTACAGAACTCAACTGAAGTACCAAATCCATCCCGAGATTTTACAATGCAAGCTGCCAAGATTGTTTTTACTACTCTCACTTCATGTTCTGGAATATTTCTCAACATACTCGTTACTTTTTCCAGCTTCAGAGCATGGCACAAAAATGGATTCCAAAGTTCTCAAGATCTCATTGTATTTTTCATGGGATTGTCCTATACGGTGTTATCAAGTTTTCAATTTTCTTTTGATATATCATCTTATATCGGGACATCTCTCTTACGAAGCCTAAACCTTTGTTTAATTGGCATTCATGCCATATATATCTTTGCAATGTTCTTCAGCTTGTCTATGACAGCTTGGCTATGCATCTTCTACTGTGTCAAGATTGTCTCCTTCCATCATCGACTCTTCATAGCTATCAGGACCAGGTTTTTGG
Source organism: Glandirana rugosa (assembly GCA_018402905.1). Lineage (NCBI taxonomy): Eukaryota > Metazoa > Chordata > Amphibia > Anura > Ranidae > Glandirana > Glandirana rugosa. Next base: position 7,511 of record BLSH010247933.1, read on the forward strand.
CAAGTATTCCACGTTTGATTGCAGGGAGCTTTGTTACTTCCAGTATTTTACTAATCCTACTGATCCTTGTCATTTTTACCTCCATTCCCATAGAGAATGTGAACAATACTCCTGTATATTGCCATAAACTCAATGATACCCTTATGGAGGATGCTCTTTTTATAACAAAGATATTTAACCTTTTCATAGTGGGACCATTTCTACTCATTTTGTTGTCTCTGGGATTCACAGTGGCTTCTCTTGTACGGCACGTCTGTAGAATGAAGCTCTCGTCCAGCCTCGGTAACTCCAACGTCAAGGCTCAGAAGAACGCTGCTAAAATCATAACTCTACTTCTGTTACTGAATGTTTCATTTTACTTATCTTATCTAATACTGGGTTTGGGATTGGGTAATACAAGTGGCATTTTGAATTATATGTTTGGGATTATTTTTTATAGCTTCTGGCCACTGCAAGCCCTCACTTTACTCTACAGGAACCCCAAATCCAATCCATTTGCCTTTATCTCTTTCTGTAGAAGTCTTTCTATATAACCTAACCTTTTACAATAGTCTTACTACTCAAGTGTGTCAAGAAAAATAGTTGTTTCTTTTAATAGACATATTTTATTTCTTTTCTTTGTAACTTTGGTGTCCGTTTATGAAACTGTGATCAGCGGTGATCCCAAGGATCACCGCTGATCACAGTTCATTTTCGGTTTATGAAGCTGAGATAATGGGGAGAGAACACGTTCTCCGCCGATTATCTCTGCACATGGAGAACTATGACTGACTGACACAGAAACGGCCAGTTTATGAAGCTGCGATCTCCGCACTTCACTGGCGATCTGGGTCAGAATTCACCCTCCCCAATTCACCAGCTCAGAGGTGGTGAACCGGGGGAGTGAAGAGGGAATCCCGGGGAAGGAGGAAGATTACTGACTTCCTCCTGCCTCATTCAGACCCCCCAACACATCAGCCATGTCCCCCTGCCCTGTATATGTGTAGATATGTACATACATGTATATGATGTGTGTATATATATATATATATACGTATGATTTGGGCGGTCTCCTCCGAGAATGTCCGTTACTGAGCAATGATAATTTATCACTGCTTAATAAACCGACATCTCTGAGTTTCTGTGAATTTCTGGTGCCGTAATCTCGTTAGATCTCGCGAGATTCCAGTATCAGAGTGCGTTCTCTTCTGTTTGAACCGTTTGTAGATCACTTCACTTCGCTAGAGGTGAAGTAATCTACACGGCTTCATAAACTGGCACACAGAGGAGAACAATCTCCACTGTGAATGCCGGAGAACGAAGCAGTGGATTTTTTCCACTGCTTCATAAACGGACACCATTGTGTATAAATAGATGTATTTCAGAACACTTTTTAGAACGTTTTAGAACTTTTTAGGCAAATTAGCCTTTAAAAGGAGCTTAAAGTGATATTAAAGTCATGTTTTTTTTTAACCACTTCAGCCCCTGAAGGATTTGCCCCCTTCCCGACCGGAGCACTTTTTGCGTTTCGGCACTGCGAGGCTTTAACTGACCATTGCGCCGTCGTGCGACGTTGTACCCAAATAAAATTGATGCACTTTTTCCCACAAATAAAGCTTTCTTTTGGTGGTATTTGATCACCTCTGCGGTTTTTATTTTTTGGGCTATAAACAAAAAAAGACTGACAAGTTTGAAAAATAACCAATATTTTTTACTTTTTTGCTATAATACATATCCAAAAAAAAAATTTAAAATAACAAATTTCTTCCTCAGTTTCTGCCAATATATATTCTTGTACATATTTTTGGTAAAAAAAAAAAAAATCACAATAGGCATATATTGATTGGGTTACGCAAAAGTTATCGCATCCACAATCTATGGGAATAGATTTATGTCATTTTTATTTATTTATTTTTTTTCACTAGTAGTGGCAGCGATCTGCGATTTTTACCGGGACTGCCGTATTGTGTCGGAGAGCTCGGACACTTTTGACACCTTTTTGGGACCACTGACATTTATACAGAGATCAGAGCTAAAAAATAGTCACTGATTACTGTATAAATGTCCCTGACAGAAAAGGGGTTAAACTGTAAGGGGCAATCAAGGGGTTAAGTGTGTTCCCTCACTGTGTTCTAACTGTATGGGGGCTGGGCTGGCAGGGAGATGACAGATCTAACTGTTCCCCATCACTGGGAACATTAGATCTGTCAGATGTCCCCTGACAGAATGGAAATCCACCGTGTTTACGCTGGCAGATCTCTGTTCTGCTTCTGTAACAGGCGATTGCAGGTCGCCGGCAGACATCGAGTCAGCCTGACCCGCGGGCATGCTCACGCAGTGTGCAGCAGGCGTGAGAGCGCACTGCTGCCTTCACGCTCCCACCGGCGCGCTCCCACTCACAACTGCGGCTGTGCGAGCCGCTGTGCAGGTACGCCAATTTGCGCAGCAGTGCCAACCTGGCGCTGTATTTTGATGGCGGCTGGTCGGTAACTGGTTAAAAATAAGAAACATGTTATACTTACCTGCTCTGTGCAGTGGTTTTGCACAGAGCAGCTCAGATTCTCCTCTTCTTAGGTCCCTCGCCGTTACTTCTGGCCCCTCCCTCCTGCTGGGTGTCCACACAGCAAGCAGCTTACTATGGGGGCACCTGAGCCAAGCCGCTGCTCTGTGTGTCCATTCAGACAAGGAGCTGCGGCCCGGCCCCTGCTCTCTCTTCATCGGCTCACTGATGCACAATTGTCAGTTAAAGCGACTCAGTGTCGTATAGCAAAAAATGGCCTGGTCATTAAGGGGGCAAATCCTTCTGGGGCTGAAGTGCTTAAACAGAGGATCAAAGTAATTAATACATGTTGCTTTACATTACAAGCACTGGAGCAGCTGCAGGGAACAGAATTACAGGGAGAGGAGAGGAGCAGGGAGGAGATTGGCTCTCAAACAGACTAAGGAACTGACAGGGAGAGAGGGAAGGGAGGGGGAGATGCAGAGACCCTGAAGAGAGAGCCGGATAATGGAGGCATGTAAACTGACCACACTGTCAGAGATCAGCAGCTATGATAAACATGGTCAGTTTGTAGAGGTGAAAACAGGAACAGGCAGATTATCCAGGTATTGTACAGCATAGAAAGGGACAGTTGGCAAGGTAAAAGCACTAGATTATATCTCGTACCTTCAAGGAACATGAGCATTTTTCTTTTTTTAGGGTTACAAACACTTTAACCACTTAAGGACCGAGCCTATTTTATACACTTGGTGTTCACAAGTTAAAATCAGGTTTTTTCGCTAGAAAATTACTTAGAACCCCCAAATATTATATATTTTTTCAGACACCCTGCAGAATAAAATGACGGTCGTTGCAATACTTTACGTCACACCGTATTTGCGCAGCGGTCTAACAAACGCAATTGTTTTGGAAAAAATACACTTTTTTTTAAATAAAATAATAAGAAAACAGTAAAGTTAGCCCAATTTTTTCTATATTGTGAAAGATAATGGTATGACGAGTAAATTGATACCCAACATGCCATGCTTCAAAATTGCGCCCACTTGTGATTTTTTTTTTCTTCTTTTGTATTTTACTTTTTATTTTTTATTTTTACACTGTCCCTTTAAACACAATTTTTGAGTCACTTTCATTCCTATTACAAGGAATGTAAACATCCATTGTAATAGAAAAAAAAAGCATGACAGTACCTCTTTAATGTGAGATGGAGTCAAAAAGACCTCAGATCTCACATTTACACTTAAATGGAATTTTTTTTTAAAAAATTCTTTTTTTTTTCATTACAAAAAAAGTTGCTTTAGGGCCATGGGGCGGAAATGACATTTGACATTGCTTCCATCATCCAATGGTATGCAGTTGAGTGGGAGCCATCATTCCCTCAGGGGAAAGGATCAGAGCGTCTCCGCCACTACAGACGGATCCGGTAAGCTGCTGAGGCGACTGGGACACAGCGGGAGGTGGAGGGGCACCTCTTCTGTCACCGATAAAAGTGATCTTGTGGGGAATCCACCACTGAGACCACTTTTATCTGAAAGCAGACCGCCCGCTGTTTTAAAAAAATACCGGGGTTATGGCAGCTACTGTATCTGCTGACGTAACAACGGTATTCAACGTCAAAATACCAACGTATAACGACGGCGGGCGGTCCAGAAGTGGTTAAATGCACCTACTAAAGGGATGTACAGTAGCAACGCCATCACATAATAGCAAATACTTTATTACAAAGATAAAAATCATCTTAAAATGACAGTACAGAGGTACATAAATGCCAACTTCCTTCAAGTCTGGTGTCACCTGTCATATGATTGTGGAGTAAATCAAGTTGTACAGCGCTAGAAAAATGTCAATCAAAAGTCCATAAAGAGAAAAAATGAAGGAAGATGAGATCCCAGCTTCCGTGCAGAAATCAAAGCACTCCTGTGTCACACTTCACCATCCATGATATGCCCTTACCACAGAGTGTGTGACCCCCTGTGTAAGAGCGGTCCAACACACTTAATTAAGATGGGATGTGTCCAGGTAATCTTCCCCAGCTAAATGCAAATATTCCTCCACTTTAAACACCGTGATCAGTAAAACAGCCTTTGCAGCAGGGATACTTCCGACAGGCAGGAGAGTCCTCACCAACCGTCACATGAAACAAAGGAAGCCTCTCATAGTGTAATAACTAGAGTTGAGCGAACTTCTAGAAGTCCGGGTCCTGCTGGTTCGGCCGAACTTTGGGACAAAGTCCGGGTTCGGGTCCGGATAGAACCCGAACTTTGTCCCGGACCCCGAACCCCATTGAAATCAATGGAGACCCGGACTTTTAGGTACAAAAAATGTTGTAAAATAGTCCTGGAAGGTCCTAGAGGTCTGCAAAAGGAAGGAAATGGGGGTAAGGGTGGGGCAAGTGACCTACAAAGAAATGGGGACAGGGAAATAACTTTAAATATTTTTAAAAAAATAAAAACATAAAAAATGTAAAAATGGAGATCATCTTCAAAATGGGTCTGAAAAGTATTAATTAACATTAAAGGCCATAGAACTGTTCTAAAATCATCTTCAAACTGTGTCAAAAAAGTATAAATAAGCCAGGAGTACCCATATCACTGTTCTGCAAAATGTGTGTATCACTTTAAATGAAACCGGGAATCAGTGCACATCTCTTCTGCACAAGTATTTCAAGTCTGTGTGTCACTTTAAATCAAACCGTCAATCATTGCACATCTTTTATTCACACTTCTTTTTAAAATGTGTGTATCACTTTAAATGAAACCGTCAATCATTGCACATCTCTTCTGCACAATTATTTCAATTGTGTGTGTCACTTTAAATCAAACCGTCAATCATTGCACATCTGCTATTCACACACATGTGTTCTGCACCAGAACAGATGTTCTTCACACATTACATCTTTTCTTCATACATCTGGAAATAGAATAGAACACTTTACCTAAAACCGGGGAGAAACCATAC
>BLSH010247933.1:132087-152905 GCA_018402905.1 Glandirana rugosa
ACATTCCCTCTTCCAATCAAGTCGACTTGGCACCTTTGTAGGGATACTGTCGGGGTGTCGGGCCATTTAGATGGGCGCCCACATGGTTCTACCGGTGACTCCGGATCTTCTTGACGTGTCGTAACTTTGGAGATCAGAGTGTGAGCGAAGTGGTTCGTATCTACGTCCTTCCTAGAGGTTCAATGTACCTTCCACATGTAACTTCCAAAAGGTATGATGAGACTCGTCACTTCTTAACAAGTTCTTTCACGAGTCCGGAAAAGGGAATTTAAGTTGTGAATATGATCCGGATCGGGGGAAAAAATACCGTTTATAGGTCTTGAGAATACAAAAAAGAAACTACTCGACTTAATGAAGGGAACTGATCAGCTCATCAAAGAAAAAACATAAGAGTTCTGGATATTTGCCATAAAAAAGGGGGCTAGGCCTAGTATAAGTGTTGAATTTAAGGGAAAAGGCCTGAGCACTTTCTTGAACAATTCTTCACTGCTCAGAGTAGTATGGAAAACCTTCAATGTACACCTTCCATGTAACTTGGAGATCCTTCCTGCATCTATGCTTGGTGAAGCGAGTGTGAGACTAGAGGTTTCAATGCTGTGCAGTTCTTCTAGGCCTCAGTGGCCATCTTGGTACACCCGCGGGTAGATTTACCGGGCTGTGGGGCTGTCATAGGGATGTTTCCACGGTTCAGCTGAACTAACCTTCTCCCTTACAAGGAGGGCAGGGTTGCCCTGAAGTGCTCCAGGCTTCTCTACCTCCATGACCCTCCTCAATGGACCCGATCGGCCTCCGCCGCGGCCATCTTGCTCCACCCGCACCGTTCAGCGAGGCTTCCCGCGGCCCAATTGATGTTCCTGGGCGCTTCACAGGTGTCCCCCCGCTCCGGGGGGGGGGCGAGGACAAGTAGGGGGACCGATCGGTGGAGCTCCACTGTGGCTGGTATGCACCTTCTGGGCCTCGGCAGCGAGCGACGGTGCGGAGCTCCGGACTAGACGTCCATCTAGGAGCAGCCGCGCATGCGCACTCCATATAGTGTATTTTTATATAGAAAACTATCTAATCGATGAATCTTGGTAAGCGGTTACATGTTTGGCTCTACAGGATTAATTGCTGTATATATTTATATGTATGTAGGTATAGATGGAAACTGTATATCTGTATATTGAAGAGCTATTGGTATTATTTATATCTTCTAAACTATGTCTTGGCTCAGGGTAGTCAATGCCCCCCCCCCTTTTTTTTTTCTTGTTGCCTTAGATCAGGGATAAGCAATTAGCGGACCTCCAACTGTTGCAAAACTACAAGTCCCATCATGCCTCTGTCTCTGGGTGTCATGCTTGTGGCTGTCAGTGTCTTGCTTTGCCTCATGGGACTTGTAGTTCTGAAACATCTGGAGGTCCACTAATTGCATATCCCTGCTTTAGATAGTTCTCTGTCTGTTTTTCCTGTACAATTGCTATGTGGTAAATCCCATTGTTAGGAAGTAGACTTACAGTAAATAGAGAATTGTTTTTTTTTTTATTTTTGGAATTTTTTTTCACTTCTATTAAATGAAATGATTTTAAAACTCATCCAGATAGTTTTTTAGCTGTATTGCTTCAGTTCTAACTGGTTGAGAAACTTTTATTTAGAACATCCCAGAATCCTTCCTTTGTAACCCATACCCATATGAGTACTTGACAGGATCTGGTGACCCAAGACCTGCCTCCTTTGCCCCTCAGGCTCTTTAGGAGGGGGTGCAAGTACCATGACATCCTCCGTTGGGAGTGCTGGCTCGGGAGGGAGCCCGTCTAAGCTCCTGCAATGGCTCAGAGTGAAGAGGAAGTTTACCCTCAGCTGTTCATCCACGACATCCGAGATGTGTGCAACCTCAGCCTGGACTCCGACCAGACCATGCTCCCAACGCGTCTCGCTCCACTCCTCAGTGCTTAGCCATGGGGATCACGTCATTTTGACAGCTGAGGTCCTAGTGTGTGTGTGTTATTTTATTTGTTTTTCAATGTATTTTTGTGTTTTCTTTGTTTTGTCCTTTATTATTTTGTAGTGTGAAAATTAAAATACTCATAATTTAAAAAAAAACACTTTTGTTTCATTTGTATTTATTTTTGTCAAACTTTGAACCACAGATAATATTTTGGTGTCCATGGAAATAGAGCAAATTTAAAAACAAAATTAGAACTTCACACCAATACCAAATGTAACTGTTTTAAATTATCCTTATTTGGACTGGAAAAAAATAGCTTATATTTTACCATTTTGTTTTACTTCTCTTTGACCTTGAATAAGAAATAAATCATTTTTATGTATTAAAAGCCATTCCCTAAATACTAGAGCTCAAATGTTGAAATTGCTCACACAACTTAAAGTGGTTCTAAAGGCAGAAGGTGCATTCTATGCATTAAGATATAAAAAACCTTCTTTGTGTAGCAGCCCCCCTCAGCCCACCCCTAATACTTACCTGAGCCCCTTCTCAATCCAGCGATGTTGGATGAGAACGTGAGAATTTGTGACGAAACACTTCGGGTGGAGCGACATGCTGACGTCACCGCTTGTGGAGGTCTCAGAAGGATGGGCTGATGTTGTTAGCCGGCCGGCTTTATTATCACACAAGCATGTTTTATTGGAATTGATATAAGGGCAATATTTTATGGTTATAATAAATTTACTAAGGATTTTATACTATGGAGAGTTTATATTGTTTTTATATGGGGAGCCAATCATAATAAGAGGTGACTATCCATCTGGTCCTGAGAGACTAAAGCCCCAGCCACAAGTATTAGCCACAAGAAACATCTATCTGGTGGAACTAAGAGGTGCAAGTGTTCTGGAGAGCTGACCACACTGGTCACTTACCGAGAGGTGGATTCCCATTCAGTCCGGAGAGACTAAGGCCCCAGCAGCAGTATCAGCCACAAGAGACATCTATCTGGTGGAACTAAGAGGTGCAAAGCAAGTGTTCTGGAGAGCTGACCACACTGGGCACTTACCGAGAGGTCGATTCCCATTCAGTCCAGATAGACTAAGGCCCCAGCAGCGGTATCACCCACAAGAGACATCTATCTGGTGGAACTAAGAGGTGCAAGTCAAGTGTTCTGGAGAGCTGACCACACTGGTCACTTACCGAGAGGTGGATTTCCATTCAGTCCGGAGAGACTAAGGCCTCGGCAGCAGTATCAGCCAAAAGAGACATCTATCTGGTGAAACTAAGAGGTACAAGTGTTCCGGAGAGCTGACCACACTGGTCACTTACAGAGGTGGATTCCCATTCAGTCCAGAGGGTCAAAGGCCCTGGCAGGGTTCTCAGCCACAGGTGCTATTGACCTTCCGTAATAGGAGGCCAATTCAATCCGGTAAGTGGCCTTGGTGTATGGTGAAGGATTGCACCGGTGAAAGGATGAGCACTTAACAGTGGATGAAATATATTTTATGATATTTTCATTTTTATGGACTGATTTTGATTTGATTCACTTTGAACATTTATTATAATTTTCATGAGCGCAGTGTTATATGGTTCAAGTTTTGGTTTATCTTTTGGTCACAAGAAAGCTGCAGCTGTGTAGTATATTATATCACTTGGTTTGAATAGCACAGTTTTCTCACTTTAATGATGTTGCATAAGAAACATGCCTGTCTGTGGACTTTCCCTCCTCATTGGCTGAGACAGTAGAGGGTGCCATTGGCCCCCGTTGCTGTCAATCAAAGTCAGTGAGCCAATGAGGAGAGAGAGGGGGGCGGGGCTGAGCTGTGGGTCCATGTCTGAATGGACACACAGAGCAGTGGCTCAGCTCAGGTGCCCCCATAGCAAGTTGCTTGCTCTGGAGGCACTCGGCAGGAGGGAGGGACCAGGAGCGCTGGAGAGGGACCAAAGAATAGGAGTATCAGGGCCGCTCTGTGCAAAACCATTACACTGAGCAGGTAAGTATAACATGACTTTAATGTCACTTTAATTAGTTCTCCAGTAACTATACAGTAACTAATGTCTTGCCCATAAATTCTCCCAGCTCAATCATGGCAATCACACGGCCTGAAGAAGGGGCCGAGCCCCGCAACGCGTCGCCTAATCACAATCACTCCTATTGTACACTGGATGAGAGACCAACGGACTGCCGGAACGATCGGATCAGCACGAACGCATCTTCCACCAGTGGCGAGAAGGAGGAGACGCCGGGGGCCACCGACGCTTCCTTCCCACAACACCACCAGCAGGCAGCCTCATCCCCATCCCAGGAGTTTATCCCTCAGGACTTCCACATAGCTAGCAGTGGCTCACTACTGCAATGCTTCCCAGAACACTACCATTGTGAGTAGTTTTTATTTGTTTTAATAAATGCTGTTTTTTACTAAACTATTGCACTTAGAGGCGCACTTTTTTTCTTCTCTTCCTTTCTATCATAGAAGCCCGGTTACTTCTCAAAGGTGCAGCCAAAACAGTGCCACAGAGACTGTATTACAAGCAACGGTTCTTATTGCCACCAATGACTTATATCACCCTCTGGGTGGACATTGCACTCTCCGGTCTCAGTCACTCAGTCTGAGCCCATCCACAACCTAGTTTCTTGCGCTGCAAATACTTTGTTTTATGTCAACTATACAGTAACTAATCACTTCAAAAAATAGAGCACAGGCAGAAAAAAGTGTACAATGAACCTCAAATACTTTTGTCAGACGTGTGCCTTGCATCTTCAGGGTATCTGTAATTTTTACAAATCAATGCCAGAGTAAAGAAAGGGGCTTTGTGATTGACTGTTGTAGGTTATTCCGCTTTCCCAGATACCTGATTTATAAACATTTGAATGCAGGGCTGTAGATAAGTGGTTACCACCAGTCCTCCTGTACGGGACATGGGCCATCAGAAGGGCCAAGGCAGCAGGGTGAATCGAATGTGGGCAAAGAGGGTGATCAGTGTGGCGGGGGGGGGGGGCAATTACTGGAACCATTCCCCTGTATGGCTCTCTATGCAGCAGCTGATAGCTGTCTTCTTCTCCTCTCCCTCCCATTGGTTTTCAGCCAATGCTGCAGAGAGAGCCATACAAAGGATTGGCGCCAGTAATCCCCCCACCACCACACTGATTACCCTCCCTGTGCACCATATGTTTCCCCCTGCTGCTGATCCTTTGAGAGTGGGGAAAAGTATATATATATGTATGTATATACAGTATCTCACAAATGTAAGTACACCCCTGACATTTTTGTAAATATTTTATTCTATCTTTTCATGTGACAACACTGAAGAAATGACACTTTGCTACAATGTAAAGTAGTGAGTGTACAGCTTGTATAACAGTGTAAATTTGCTGTCCCCTCCAAATAACTCAACACACAGCCATTAATGTCTAAACCGCTGCCAACAAAAGTGAGTACACGCCTTACTGAAAATGTCCAAATTGGGCCCAAAGTGTTAATATTTTGTGTGGCCACCATTATTTTCCAGCACTGCCTTAATCCTCTTGGGCATGGAGTTCACCAGAGCTTCACAGGTTGGCACTGGAGTCCTCTTCCCCTCCTCCATGATGACATCACAGAGCTGGTGGATGTTAGAGACCTTGCGCTCCTCCACCTTCCATTTGAGGATGCCCCGCAGATGCTCAATAGTGTTTATTTATATGTGGAGAAATGCTTGGCCAGTCCATCACATTTAACCTCAGCTTCTTTAGCAAGGCAGTGGTCGTCTTGGAGGTGTGTTTGGGGTCGTTATCATGTTGGAATAATGCCCTGCGGCCCAGTCTCTGAAGGGAGGGGATCATGCTCTGCTTCAGTATGTCACAGTACATGTTGGCATTCATGGTTCCCCCAATGAACTGTAGCTCCCCAGTGCTGGCAGCACTCATGGAGCCCCAGACCATGACACTCCCACCACCATTTGTGACTGCAGGCAAGACACACTTGTCTTTGTCCTCCTCGCCTTGTTGCCGCCACACACGCTTGGCACCATCTGAACCAAATAAATGTATCCTGGTCTCATCAGACCACAGGACATGGTTCCAGTAATCCATGTCCTTAGTCTGCTTGTCTTCAGCAAACTGTTTACAGGCTTTTTTGTGCATCATCTTTAGAAGAGGCTTCCTTCTGGGATGACAGCCATGCAGACCAATTTGATGCAGTGTGCGGCGTATGGTCTGAGCGCTGACAGGCTGACCCCCCACCCCTTTAATCTCTGCAGCAATGCTGACAGCACTCATACGTCTTTTTTCCAATGACAACCTCTGTATATGACGCTGAGTACATGCACTCAACTTCTTTGGTTGACCATGCGAGGCGCTGTTCTGAGTGGAACCTGTCCTGTTAAACTGCTGTATGGTCTTGGCCACTGTGCTGCAGCTTAGTTTCAGGGTCTTGGCAATCTTCTTATAGCCTAGACCATCTTTATGCAGAGCAACAATTCTTTTTTTAGATCTTCAGAGAGATCTTTGCCCTGAGGTGCCATGTTGAACCTCAAGTGACTAGTGTGAGAGAGTGAGAGTGATAACACCAAATTTAACACACCTGCTCCCCATTCACACCTGAGACCTTGTAACACTAATGAGTCACATGACACTGGGGAGGAAAAATGGGTAATTGGGCCCAATTTGGACATTTTCACTCAGGGGTGTACTCACTTTTGTTGCCAGCAGTTTAGACATTAATGGCTGTGTGTTGAGTTATTTTGAGGGGATAACAAATTTACACTGTTATACAAGCTGTACACTCACTACTTTATATTGTAGGAAAGTGTCATTTCTTCAGTGTTGTCACATGAAAAGATAGAATAACATATTTACAAAAATGTGAGGAGTGTACACACTTTTGTGAGATACTGTATATATATATATATATCAATCATATCTACCAGCCCCTTCTTTTCCTGAATGAACCCAATAAATGGTCGGTACCGCTATCACTCACTGATTATATGAGGTATCACTCACTGTGTTCATTCATAACTGAAGCATTAGCTGTATGCGGCCCCATGGTTTCTAACAGCAGCCCTGTTTGCACATAGCTGTACTTTAAACAATTAATATACCATCTATAATAATTATTTTACATAAAATAAAATCTATGAAGTCTGTTATCATAGTGAGTAAATTATTTTTCATTGATTAGCATCCCTCCATGTGTACAATGTACACAGTTCAACCATTTGCTGTAGATCTAAGCTAACATTTAACCTCAGTAAAATCAGCTTCATCTTTTCTGTTTTACATTGTAACATAAACCTGCCAGGATTTGACTCTGGAGCAGGGGTGATTTAAACACAAAGCAATTTAAATTTGTTTGTAAAACGTGAACAGAGCTGGGCTAATCTTTATTTTACATACAACACACACAGGTGCTCTGATTTTATGAGATGCGCTGCGCTTCCCCGTGGATTGCGATTTCACTGAAACTCACCTGTGATGTGAAGGCAAAACAACAAATGATAATGTTTTCAGCTTAAAGTGATATTAACCACTTGACCTCTGGAAGATTTACCCCCTTCATGACCAGGCAATTTTATTAAGAAGAGAATAATACTCACATTTTGTCATGTACCTGGTGGGTAGGGATAGATACACACCAGACAGGTGTGAGACGCAGCGTTAAAGCCACACAGTTCTAAACTAACATGCAGAGCCCATGAGTGGTATTAGTCCATAAATGATAAGGATAAAATTAAATAAAAACAAATAAAAATAAAAGTAAAACATCTATAAAGAGAGTCACTCCTGTAAGTTATTTGCGGGTTTTAGGCCCATTACAAGAAGTCTCTGATGGACGTTTACTGCACAAACTAAGGTCCCTCAACATGGATTAAGGGGTGAGCACCTGGATTGAAAACTGGCTGCAGGGGCGAGTCCAGAGGGTGGTGATAAATGGGGAGTACTCAGAATGGTCTGGTGTAGAAAGTGGGGTTCCGCAGGGCTCTGTCCTGGGACCAATCCTATTCAATTTATTCATAAATGATTTGGAGGACGGGGTGAAGAGCTCAATCTCAATATTTGCAGATGATACCAAGCTAAGCAGAGCAATAAATTCTCCACAGGATGTGGAAACCTTGCAAGAAGATCTAAATAAATTAATGGGGTGGGCAGACAAGTGGCAAATGAAATTTAAAGTAGAAAAATGTAAGATAATGCATTTGGGTATCAAGAACATGAACACAAATTACTCACTAGGGGGAGAGCCCCTGGGGGAATCAAGGATGGAAAAAGACCTAGGGGTCCTAGTAGAGAACAGGCTCAGCAGTGGCATGCAATGCCAAGCTGCTGCAAGCAAAGCTAACAAAGTGTTGGCATGCATCAAAAAAGGGATTAACTTCAGGGATAAATCAATAATTCTCCCATTATACAAGTCTCTGGTGAGGCCGCACCTGGAGTATGCCGTCCAGTTCTGGGCACCGGTCCTCAAGAAGGACGTCCTGGTATTGGAAAGGGTTCAGAGAAGGGCAACAAAGCTAGTTAAGGGATTAGAGGACCTTAGTTATGAGGAAAGATTACAAGCACTGAGGGGATATGATTTCAATGTACAAATACTGTACTGGTGACTCCACTATAGGGGCAATACTATTCAGCGCAAGGGAAAACAAGAAGACACGCGGCCATTCACTGAGAATGAAAGAAAGGCGTTTTAACCTTAAGATGCGTAAGGGTTTCTTATGGTAAGAGCAGTGTGAATGTGGAATTCTCTTCCAGAAACAGTGGTTTCTGCTGGTAGTATAGATAATTTTAAAAAACTACTAGATGCACACCTAAGGGACCACAACATTGGGGGATATACAACGTATTACTGACAAAAAATAATAAAAATAATAAAAAAAAAAAAAAAACACACACACATGGGTTGGACTTGATGGACTTGTGTCTTTTTGCAGCCTCACTGACTATATGTACTGCTGGTGGGGTTGAGGCTGCTTCAGACAAGGGCTGGGAACCCGGGTGCTGTAACAACAAATGGCAGGGGAAGAAAAGAGAACAGAAGCACCAGACCGATCCTAGTGCAGCATTGTTTAATGAAGTGTGGAAATAAAAACACAATAAGAATGCACTCTCATAGTGCTCATAGGCAGGCATATCAGCTGCAGCGCTCAGCTGAGCCGCCGCAAGATCCTCCGTATTGAGTCACAAACTCCGTGTATCAGTTCTGTGTCAGCCTGGATAACGCCTACCATATGGTTTGGCCAATCAGAAAGCTATTCAGAGGCTAGGCCACACCTCCTTCATTGACCAAACCCTATGGTATGCGTTATCCAGACTGACTTCTCGGAAACAGTTCCATATCGGAAGACTCTGCCAGCTCCCTCCTGAGCACCCCGAGGCCTAATCTTCCTTGAGACTGATACACGGAGTTCGTGACTCAATACAGAGGATCTTCCGGCTGCTCAACTGAGCGCTGCACCTGATACACCTGCACCCTATGAGCACTATGTGAGTGCATTCTTTTTGTGTTTTTATTTCCACACTTCATTAACCACTTCCAGCCCGGCCTATAGAAAAATGACGACTGGGCGGTGGTTCAGTTATCCTGACTGGACGTCATGTGATGTCCGCCAGGATAAACCGTGATTGCATGTCCACAGGGGTCGTGCATCGCAGCAATCGGTGGTGTGGTGTGTCAGCCTGACCCACCGCATTACCAATCTTGATAAAGAGCTCCCATCAGAAGCTCTTTACCACGTGATCAGCCATGGCCAATCACGGCTGGTCACAGTTTAAACAGGAAGAGCTGTTTATCGGCTTTTCCTTTACTCGCGTCTGCATACGCGAGTAGAGGAGAGCCGATCGGCTGCTCTCCTGATGGGGGGGGTCTGTGCTGATTGTTTATTAGCGCAGCCCCCCTAGGATCGCCACCCAGGACCACCAGGGATGCCACCAGGACCACCAGGGAATGCCCACCCAGGGGCCACCAGGGAGACTACCAGGGAACTAGGTAAGGGGCACAATGCCCAACATGGATGGCTCTCATTGTCAACTTCAGATGCCACCCAGAACCACCAGGGAATGCACACCTTACAGTGCAATCTTTCATTGCCACCCACCAGTGTCCACCGGTGCCACCTATCAGTGCCCACCAGTGCCACCTACCAGTGCCACCTATCAATGCCACCTAGCAGTGGCCAGTGCCACCTATCAGTGCCCATCAGTGCCGCCTATGAGTGCCCATCAGTGCCACTCATCAGTGCCCATCGGTGCTGCATACCAGTGTCACCTATCAGTGCCCCATCAGTGCTGCTTATCATTGCCACCTATCAGTGCCCATCAGTGCTGCATATAAGTGCCTCATCATCAGTGCCTGCCAGCACCACCTCATCAGTGCCAGTCAGTACTGCCTAATCAGTGCCGTCAGTGTAGCCTCATCAGAGCCCATCAGTGAAGGAGAAAATGTACTTATTTACAAAGTTTTGTGACAGAAACAGAGAAAAACATTTTTTTTTTTTTTTAATTTTTGCTCCTTTTTTATTTGTAGAGCAAAAAATAAAAAATGCAAAGGTGATCAAATACCACCAAAAGAAAGCTCTATTTGTGGGAACAAAATGATATACATTTTGTTTAGGTACACGTCTCAAGACCGTCCAATTGTCATTCAAAATGCGACAGCGCTGAAAGCTGAAAATTTTTCTTGGGAAGAGGGGAAAGTGCCTGGTATTGAAGTGGTTAAAAAAATCTGCACTAGGATCTGTTTGGCACTTCTGTTCTGCTTGGCTGCTTATTGAGTAGTCCACCAGATGGCAGCAAATCTCTGAAGGCAGGAACAGGCTGGTACTTAGCCGAAGAGCAGGTCCCAGTGGCAGCTGGGCAGGTGCTAGCAACTTGGAAGCTCTGAAGGGGCTGGAACGTAAACAGAGTCAGACAAGCCAGACAGAATGATC
This sequence comes from Glandirana rugosa, assembly GCA_018402905.1. Taxonomy (NCBI): domain Eukaryota; kingdom Metazoa; phylum Chordata; class Amphibia; order Anura; family Ranidae; genus Glandirana; species Glandirana rugosa. Next base: position 142,913 of record BLSH010247933.1, read on the forward strand.
AGATCAAGCACAGGAAAATGGTCAAAGAACAAGCTGGGGTTGATGCAGGTGGAGAACAGAAATAGTCAGGAACAAGCCGGGTCAATAATTCAAAAGCAGATGCAGGTAACAAGAAACAGGACAAACACAGATGCTGTAGACGAGACAGCACTGATCCTGGGAGCTGATCCAGCTTAAATAGCCCATTTGGAACCCTTATCTGTCACGGGGATGCGCCACAAACATTTGTGTGCGCACGTGCATATTCATTCGCCTTTGGCTCATATTGGTGCTAACGCACCTCTTCCTTGGGAGGTTTGGGGAACAGGTGTTTGTCTGCGGGATTTTGTCTTCTGCCAGAGCTTTCCTGACACATTTCAAAATATCAAAAGCGCATTGTAAACAAACTTGAGTCAATGTACAAAATGGCTTTGCAAAAACTTCCGGTAGCACAATGATGCCACAGCAGGGTCCGCCTTGCAAGTATCATCATACCTGATGTCTTCTGGGGCATTTGTATAAAAATGTTTCTATCCTTTTGGAACATAGACTGCTCCACTTGGTCCTCTACCCCAGGGTTTCTCAACCAGGGTTCCATGGAACCCTAGGGTTCCTCCAGAGGTTGCAAGGTTCCTTGAGCAATGGTCAATTTCTACCTCTCAGATAAATTTCCAAAGGCAGCATTGATCATTTTAGCTATCTGTAAGGGGATAATTCTTCCCAATGACCACAAGTGTAGAGAGCATTGTTCCCATTGACCATCACATTAATGTATCATGAGTTGTAGATTTTAAATTTTTAGCAGGGGATCCCCAAGACCGGAGAATAATTTCAAGGCTTCCTTGGTGTTGAAAAGGTTGAGAAAGGCTGCTCTACCCTCAGACACATTTTACTTTATCAAGAGCTTAATTGTGGAGTCTACAAATGACAACTCTACGATTACGCTCCTGACAGAGTGAAATGGGCAGAGGAGCAGGTGAAGTAATCTACACACTGGAAGGATCAATAGATTTCCCTTCCTTTTCATTGTTTGCATTTAGGCCCCTTTTACACTGAGGTGCTGTACAGGTGTTATTTAGCTAATAATAGCGCCTGAAAAGCGCCTCTCCATTCAACTCAGTGTGCCCTTTCAGGACTTGCAGGAGAGGAAACAAACTCCTGCAAGCAGCATTTTTGGGACAGTGCGGGAGCAATGTATACACCGCTCCTCCACCACCCCTGCCCATTGAAATGAATGGGCAGCGCTTCCGAAGCAACTGTACACCTTCTTAGGGGTTAAAAGTGCCCCTCTGCCGCCTGAATAGTGCTGTTTTACCGCTGACGCTCGGGCGGCCCCAGTGTGAAAGGGCTCTTATTAATCATGAAGTGGACAGCAGACCACTAAAACCCTGCACTCATCAGTTGAACGAGCCATGCCTGTAGCAGAGTGGTTAAGACATGCTTCAGCAATTCTCCAGCAATCAATTCTTATAGCCAGATAATTCATACAGAACCATAGGAACCCTATTGGGTGAAACAAGGGGAACAACATGAGGCAGCCTAATATTAAAAAAATGTACTGTTTTATTTATCCAACATAATATTTTATAATATAAAAACATATTTTTTTAATATTAACCACTTCAGCCCCGGAAGGATTTCCAGCTTTAGGACCGGAGCCCTTTTTGCGATTCGGCGCCACGTCGCTTTAACTGACAATTGCGCGGTTGTGCGACGTTGCACCCAAACTAAACTTGCGTCCTTTTTTTCCCACAATTAGAGCTTTCTTTTGGTGGTATTTGATCACCTCTGCGTCATTTCTGATCGCCGCTATAAACAAAAGAAGAGCCACAATTTTGCAAAAAAACCCAAATTTCTTACTTTTTGATAAAATATAAATCCAAAAAAAAAATATAAAAAAAAATTTTTTTTCACCGTTTTTGGCCGATTTATATTCACCCTCATACTTGCGATAAAAAAAATTGCAATCGGCGTTTATTGATTGGTTTGCGCAAAAGTGGTCGCGATGATGAGAATTCATTTTTGGGGTTTTTATTTTTTTTTCATTTTTTTACTATTAATGGCGGCGATCTGCTATTTTTAGCGTTACTGCGATATTTCAGCGGACATTTCGGAACATTTTGACACTTTTTTGGGACCATTGGCATTTATACAGCGATCAGTGCTATAAAAATGCACTGATTACTGTGTAAATGCCATTGGCAGTGAAGGGGTTAACCTGCAGGGGGCGCTCTAAGGGTTAACTATGTTCCCTGGGTGTGTTCTAACTGTGTGGGGACTGCCCTAGCTGGGGAAGGGAAGTGGTCACAGCCTTCATGTACAGGAAGGCTGTGATCACAGCCCTTCCCCCTTCACAGAATGGAGGTCCGTGTTTACTTACATGGACCTCCGTTCCTTCACTCCGGGGGGGGGCATTGCGGGTAGCCGGAGGCAATCCAAGCCGCCGCACCTGCTCCCTGGCCCCCCCGAACACAGTGAGCGCGCGGGCACGCCTCCGGGCTCACAAGGCTCACAAGGCTCTGTCTCGCGGCCGCCGTCATATGACGGCGTTTCGCGTTACAGAGCCACTCTGTCGCCGTCATTTGCCGATCAGCCGTCGGCAAGTGGTTAAGCTATATGCTGATAAAGTCTGCCTTGTTCCCTATGGTTCTGTATGTAAAGATAATTGGATGTGGCACGGTGAAGGTCCATCAAATGTATGGATAGCCAAGCAATGGTGCCTGATTTTCATCTGTTTTTAACATCAAAATTATAAGAGAGGGTCCAGGTTCAGACATTTGCTAATACATATAAAGTTACAATGCATGCCATATCACCTATGTAGTCTGTAATTTGAAGAGCCCTGTGTGAGTCAATGTATAACAATCATAAGAATGGAGCATTTGGGTGATACACTGCAACACATGAACAATACAAAGATTTCCAATCATGCAGTCCTCATAGCAGTGGTGACCCGTAATGCAGGTTGCCCCCTATCCATGTGTCCGACCCCCTAATCTACATGAAGGACGCCATGGATTCCAAGAGGGTTTTTTTTTTTAGAAGCACGTGATTAGAGCCAGGGGCTCTAATAGGCTGCAAAAAAGGGTGGGCTTGGGGCGCAGAGCACTGTGCCCCGAGCACACCTACTTGTGTAGCAATAGCGAATAAATATTTGCTATTGTCACACTGATTCTCCTCCCGACCAATCAGAAAGCAGGTCCAGAGACCCGCCACCCAGTTGGTTGAAAGGAAAGGTGATACTAGTGGCTGTGTAGGAGGAGGAGGGAGGAGACACATGGTGGAAGCTGCCGTGATGCAGAGGAGGAGAAGATGCAGGGGAAGCCACTGCCCGCCGCACATAGGAGCACTCCCTACAACCCAGATGGGGTAAGTGTGGGGCTGGTGACCGACCACGGAGGGGTGCTGGAGGGTGTGGGTGACCCCACCGACCGAGGGGGTGGTTGTTTGCTGCCCCCCCAAAAAAATAAAACACCAGCCACTACTGCCTGATAGCTAGTAGAGGACCCAACTTTTCTCTGTCTGTAATCTGTTTGGAAGAAACACAGAAGACTTAGTTGCATTACTTTTCAATTATTATTATTATAATGCAATGTGTAGATGTATAGTTGGGCCCATCTTGAACACTCCTCTGCTCAATAGATATTTCAGGGATTTGATAGAAACAAATCTGTCCTTATGTGATTGGATTCTGGTCACTACAGTATGGTGTTCAAAAAGAATCATACTGCACCATAAAATCTAATCCAGGTTTTGCTATGTAGAAAGGTCTTTGCCCTCCACTGCCCCAACTAGGGTTTATGAAGTCAACCTGCTAACTATATAATTTTTTATATTTTTTATTTTTATTTTTCACACAGTAATTTTTTACAACAATAAGAACAAAGTATGTTTATGCATAGCCCAACAATATATCAGAACCTATATGTACAAAAGATGAATTACCAAGGAATCAGGACAGATTGTAACAATAAACAATTTCTTCAAGATACATCAATCTAGAAGTAGGTTGTCTATTCAAATTGCAGGTCCTTGTGAGTCATATAGTAAAACTGAATTTCCAGTTCTTCATTTCGAAATAGGAGGTCATGAAAATAACAAGGCATATGAAGCAGGGGAAGGAGGATAGGGATTGACAAGAAAAAAAAGTGTGTGTGAGGAGGAGAGGTTGTTGGGGTGAGGTGGGATCTGGCACTGGAGATGGAAAAGTGAGATATGTGTCCATGTTGAGTGCTAGAGGGAGCCCAACAAAGGAGAAAGCTACACATGCAGGGAAACTTACTGTTTGATGGTAGACATTTATTCTGGAGAACATGCGTATAGCACTCAATAAAACCATGTATGCCTGAATTTTTATGCATGGCTTTGTAAGAAGGCTGTAAGGTTTTTCTTTATGTCATGCATCAATTATTTTAGAGAACCACAAAACAAGAGTAGGGAGAGTCCTTTCTCCAGAGAACAGGGATACAAGTCCTGGCTGCATTAAGGAGATCTAAGAAGTCTCAAATAATGTAAGGGAAAAGCTGCTGGGTTGTTGCCAAGATCTATCAGTTTTTTTTGATGATTTACCCCAAACTTGTCCAAAAGGGTTTAAGGCTTGTTCCAAAAAACCCCCAGAAAATATGGATTAGCATGCCATCTGATTCTCCACATTTCCAGCGCAAATGGGATATTTGCAAACATAATTTGTGGAGAGCCACAGGCACCTTATACCACCATTTCAAGGTCAGGTTATTTCTGGAGGCTACTGGCTATGGAGGAGTAGTAGAAAAAGACATCATCCCTTTGCTCAGGTGGGAATGAAACATTCATTTAAATTTTTAATGTTTATTTTTCCTTCTAAATATATTCTTTTTTTTTTTAATTTATAACACGTATAATGCAACGGGATTCTAACAATGCAGATGTATTTAATTGCACCAAATATTTTATTGTATCTGTAAAATTGTAAATTTGCTAGCACAAGGTAATCAAAATATTATATATAACATACATTGTATATATACAGATATTTTTTTTTATGTCAGCATTGCACTCCATCAAAGTTTTCTACAAACAATATTTTGTCTAGAATAAAAATGGCAATCATTATGATATGACAGCACACAGAGCAAATGTATTTAATCCATATAGGATTTACACCTACTAGGCTTTAAGTGTTTCCAGCTTGGACAAAAGACTTGCAACAGAAAATACGACTAATCATTATTTTCCATTCATTCCTTAGTTTGGTGTTACTGTAAATAAGGATGATAGATTTTGCTGGATATAGTAAGTACATGATTATTGACACTGCCCAAAACCCGAGACCCAGATCATTAAGACCTAAAAAATAGGCAAGAAATAAAAAAGAACAGAAAAGTGTGTGGATGATTAAGAAGCCCATCATTTTACACACAGTGCTTTTATAAGCCTCAGTAGTGACAACACCAGCAATCTTCCTGATCTTCATTTTTTGACTGTGAAGTATGAGGGAGCCGACTGCTAAAATGGTGGTCATGGCCATCAAGAAAGAGGGTACCAAAAACTCAGCCAAGATTAAAAAAGACATTTGTTGACCCAAACGTTTGCCTTTACTAACACTGGTAGTTGGGACTTCAGATCCATTTGTGTAAACTTCTCCATCGACAGCAAAGAACACAAAACTCAGAAAGCTGCAGCAGAAAGAGAAGACCTCGACTGCCACCACCAACCGAGGGATGACAGCAGTGACCTTCCTCTTCACCCAGGCCAGAACACTGGACTTTATCTGTACGATTTTAATGAACAGGAAAAAGCAGAATATGGCGGTGACATACAAAGCTGAACTGGTGCCATAAATGATTAAGAAATTGAATAAAACTTTTAAATTGTCATTCATTTTAGACAAAAATATGTGACAGCAGAAGAATGAAATCAGCACCAATGCTAAGAAGATGCTGGACCTGGCCATTGCAGCCCGAATTGAATCTCCAAAATGAACAGTTTTAATTTTATGAGCATTTTTTAGAATTACAAATACAATGAAGAGATTTATGAATGTCCCAATGACTAACTCCACGGTAATCACAGTAAGGCAAGCCACTGTGATGGGGCTGTTAGGATCAATATCCATCAGACAGGCTGGAGCTGCTCTAATCTTTATGGTTTAGAAGACTGAAAGGTTCTCTATGCTCGGTTACAGTGTTAAACAAAACCCTTTAGATTAATTTGCCTACATGTAAAGTCTTGGCTGAGAGCTATCAAATGGCTATAACATGGAAGCCTTTGACCACATGGAAAATAAATTAGTTGAATGCAAAATAGATGCCTTTGTTAGTAGCTTCTGTAATGATGCAGCTGTTATGATGGCAGACAAAAACACTCATTAGGAACTGTTTGGCCCTTTATTCCTTCTGGAATTTAGTGTAATTGAAGGTATTCAGTCCTCGGAAATTTTTGGTGAATTCATAAGATTTTAACAAAATGTAAGCATTTTGGTATGTCAATGGAGAAGTTGAAATAAAGGTTCTTTTGGTGGGTTTTGGAGCGACACAAGCTTTAAGTAAAGAGACAGTGAAAAAAGATAAATTACAATTTTAATGAGATAGTACACAAGTAACCATGAAATACAAACACAAAAGGAAAAAAGCACAAACACAAAGGACACTGAGCCTGGGATCACACTGCTGCTGGAATGAAATTGTGCAAATTTAGCTGAGCTTACGCAATTTTATTCCTGAATGTCAGTCTGACAATTTCAGAGACATCTGTGCGGGATCCTGCACAGGTGTCTATTGAAATCACACCTGAAATCACCAAAAGTAGTACAGAAACTACTTTTGGGAATCGGTGTGGCACCGCAAAGCCAGCGTCGCACCGATTCGGACGGTGTCATTGCGGGCAACAGACGCAGATTTGGCAATGTGAGCCTAGGCTAAATTAAATTAATTACTTATCTACGTATATAAAACAACCCAGCCATTTTTTTTTTTGTTACAGGAAATAGTTTACTCCCCCCATTGGCGAAGTAGCAATAGTGTACATCGTATAACTGGATACTAACATTTACAGTGTAGGTAAAATCAGTCCAGGGAATATCCAATTGCCTCTCGGGGTATCAGGAAGGAATTTTTCCCCTGCTGGAGCAAATTGGATCAGACTTTGTTGGGGTTTTTTTTTACCTTCCACTGGCTCAACTGTGGGTATAGGATTGTATATATGGTACTACATGATTTTGTTTTGTTTTTTTTTCTTTTGTTCTCTTTTCTTGGTTGAACTAGATGGATTTCTGTCTTTTTTCAGCCCAAGTATGTAACTATGTAAATATATGTCAGTGAAATTTCTAAGAAGGAAACAAAATCGATTTTGAAATGAAAACCTATAGCCTTTTGGGGCTAAGCATTGATTTGAACATCATTTTTTTTATTTATAGCTAAGAGCATATTCTGGCTTTGCCCACAAATTAAGCCTTTCTGGTGAGAGGTGATGAGCATATTCAAACAACTCACCTCGGTTGACTTGTAACTATCCAGGGTGAATCTGATTGCCTCTCGGGGGATCAGGAAGGAATTGTTCCCCCCGCTATAGCAAATTGGATCATGCTTTGCTGGGGTCTTTTGCCTTCCTCTGGATCAGCTGTGGGTGAAGAATTGTATATGGAATTGTATGGTTATATATAATGTTTCTGTTTTTTTTTTTTGGTTGAACTAGATGGACTTGCGTCTTTTTTCAACTTGACTAACTATGTAACTATGTAGCTATGATTTGCATGACAACCCGGCGGCATACCTGCTGAATCTGTCAGAATGGCAAATCAAGAAGTATAAATCCTATTTGACCATCCAACTGCTGAAAGTGGCAAAGGCCTGTATCCCGCTCCCTTGGATGCTAATTTGCCTGCCAATGAAATCTCTTTGCTGGACCAAAGTGAACAAACTTTGGAAAGTGAGAGACCCAACAGCCACCCTGCATAACAAGGAAAAAACTTTTCTTCCTACACTATACAGCCCCTTTCCTGGGAGAGTTCCCCACCTTCTCCTTTCAATTTCCCCTTCCTCTTTCTTCCCTTTCCCTTTCCTCTGCCCCGCCATTTCTCTCAGACTGGTCAGCTCACTGTCCTAACTGTTTCCCGGCCCTATCTATTAACCATACCGTGTAATGCCTTTTTCTATACTAGGTTCATTTCCCTATAGCTAGGAAAACAGTACACCTTGGAGTTCACCTTGTTATATGATGATTCTCAGGTAATCTTTACATTCACTATTTTAATCCATTATTTGGTTAAGTTACTATCCAAAATGGCTTTGAATTGCTGTGCCGCTTTTGTTAATGTAAACATATGGTACTTCAGATTCTACATATGTAGCATGAGGTCTCTTTCTGGTGTCCTTAGCATTTGTACATGTTACAAATCCTTACAAATTACAAATCCTTGGATTGCCTGTTCCATGTATAACTGTTAATGAACCTTGGGGAATGTGCAGTCACTCATGGTATTGGGTATCCCCACTCCATACATGAATAATGCTATCATATGTGTGTTCATGTTTTAAAATCGATATAGGCCTCATGTGAGGTCCTTTTTAAGAGTTACTATCAATAAACATTTATATTTTTAGAATTATGTTTCTTGCTGTTTTGTTAGCCTTGTAAAAGTCCCATAGAAAGGTTTGTTACAATATTTCTATCCCTTAAAGGGATGACGGCAACCTTGATTCAACACTGATGAATTGAATGCTATATTCAATATGGACAGTGCTTAATTGTTTTTGTATTAGGTTTATGTAGCATATCCTGGACCCCTTATACCTATGGGTCACCTTCAGAGTCAGGGAGAGCTGACATCCTTCTTGATAGCGTGGGTTACTAGACATAGTGGGTGTAGTGCAGATAGAGTAAGTTGGGTGCCAGACACTTCAAGAATTCAAAAAGAGATTAATTGTCTCTTAACCACTTGCCGACCGTCAACCGCAGGTTGACGGTGACAAGATGGCTCTCCTGGGCAAACCGCTGGCGGCTGCCAGATCACACACTGTGAGTAAGCGTGCGCTGCCGGAGGCGCACTCACACGCTCACTGTGTCCGGGGGGGTCCAGGGAGCAGGTGCCGCAGACTCGATCTCCGCCGGCTACCCCCGATGCCCTCCCCGGAGTGAAAGAATGGAGGTCCGTGTAAGTAAACACGGATCTCCGTTCTGTTAGAGGGGGAAGGGAGTGATCACAGCCTTCCTCTATATGGAAGATGTGATCACTCCCCTCCCCCTGCCAGTCAAACACTAAGACAGTTAGAAAACGCCCAGGGAACACAGTTAACCCTTAGAGCGCCCCCTGCAGGTTAACCCCTTCACTGCCAATGGCATTTACACAGTAATCAGTGCATTTTTATAGCACTGATCGTTGTATAAATGCCAATGGTCCCAAAAAAGTGTCAAAATGTTCCGACATGTCCGTTGCAATCTGACTGATATGTATAAATCTTCCGCGCTACCTTTATGTGAAAATAAATAGTCTGTGATAAATAAACACAATAAAATTCTGACCGCTGCTATACCTATTTAAATAACACAGTGATAAAATAGGGATACAAGGTATGTGGGGTACTGCGCAATCAGACTAAGTGAATAAATAAATAAATCAATATTGCTAGTACATAACAAATTCCATATGTGCAATAATGCTAAAAGGTGCAAAAGTGCAAGAATAGTTGAAAATAGATCTCAATAATAAACTCCTAATGCAGAAGTGCAACAGTGCAACAGTGTATAAATAAATAAAATATAACAAAGTGCCTCCTAAAATCAATCCACCTCAGTGCAATACAATATAACTGATATTCAATGAGTAGTCTTGAAAAAAATAAACTCAAAGCTCAAAGCTCAATTTATAAAACAGTCTGTATAAATATACACGTAGTTCTTATTTCATCCACACGGTGGTGCTCAAGTGCAATAATCACGTTGTAAAACACACAGTGCTGCGATTTGTGCCAAAACACTACACAGATGCTTTCAAACAGGTGACATAAGTTCAGTGACACATCCACTCGTGCCAGTGAC
>BLSH010247933.1:152915-184644 GCA_018402905.1 Glandirana rugosa
CCGTCACTTCCCCAATTGGACGTCCCCCGCGAGATTCCCAATTGACACAAGGGACCCGCAAAAGATTGACAGAATCACAAACTGACCGTCCCCCTCCCCTCACTAGTGTCGAAGGTATATCTCCTTCCGACACTAGTGAGGGAAGGGGGAGATTGTCTTGCCTCTAGGCACAAATGAATGTGCCTGGAGGTAAGAAAGTGAGGCCCCTCCCGTAGCCCCCATCGGCCGCCTCTAGCTCAGACGCCGTGGACGAGGGACCTGGGGGGGCCTGTGTCACTCGCACACTCACGCGGAGGCCGTCGCGTGCGAATGAGTGTCACACACTAGACCGTCGGCGGACGCCCAGGGAACACAGTTAACCCTTAGAGCGCCCCCTGCAGGTTAACCCCTTCACTGCCAATGGCATTTACACAGTAATCAGTGCATTGTTATAGCACTGATCGTTGTATAAATGCCGATGGTCCCAAAAAAGTGTCAAACTGTTCCGACATGTCCGTTGCAATATCGCAGATCGCCGCCATTATTAGTAAAAAATAAGAAAAATAAAAAACCCAGAAATCATCCGTAAATGCGGCAACATAGAATAAAATATTTACAAAAATGTGAGGGGTGTACTCACTTTTGTGAGATACTGTATGTACGAATGCTTTTGAAATATTGTCATGATTATGTTGTGATTATTTGTACCTGATGAAGTATGGGTAGTGATCTGAAACTGTTGTACATGATGGATATGGATTACTGAATAAATATGCAAAGTGCTGCAAACTGGACTACTTTTCCTATATATAAAACATACAATCCAAATACATATGGTTCAAACACAGGGACATTTCCTTTTCATACACATTTCTGAAGGAGAAAATACATTACAGGATCACAATTTAAGCAGTGTGCTCAACCCTGAATGTTTCTTCAAACATGGACCTGACCTCATTAAAAGGCAGACTTGACACGCCTTTCATTTAGTGCCTCTCTAGCTCACATCCAGTAAATGACCACTAATTCCAGCATGCTAAGTTACCCCTAGGGCAGGGCCTTTTCAGGATCCAGGCCTAGCAATGCTACAATGCCACTGGTCTCAGAACACGGCATTAGCAGGACTCAGTTCTATAACTGCTCCATTACTGCTCATCTCAGGGCAGGGCAATGTAGCCTTACCACTGCTCCACCTTAGGACAGGGCATTAATAGAAGGCAGTTTAACAATTGCTACGGTACTGTTCAGCCAAGGACAGAAAAACTGCAGAGTCTAGCAGTGCCGGTACAAGGTCATCCAGCACCCAGGGCAAAGATGTCAAACTACACCCCCATTATATGCAAGCTTAGGGGATCCTATTCCCAATATGAGGATTTTTTTTAAGAGTGGAGTCATCGCAAAGAACTGAGGCTGTGCATGGTGGGAGACCCCTGTGGCAGAGAGGAGATGGAGAGCACAGCCTCCTGGCTCTCTACTACTCTCCTCACTGCTCCCAGTGCTTGGCTGACAGGAGTAGTGATGTCGCTGTCACTACTCCTGTCAGACATATAGTGAGAATGGCGGTGCCCACATCCCTGTAGTATATAAGCTAGCCCAGGGGAGCCGTCTCTCCTGCCCACCCCTTGGCCCTGGTGCCTGAGGGGGAGTGAATGAGACACAAATAAAGGAGGATTTGGTTCAGTCAGGGAAAGTAAAGGACGTTCTTTGTTCACTTTTTGCATTGCTAAATGCAACGGTGGAGGGCAGCCTATGGGCAGGGCTATTGCTTTTCTTGTGATCATGCCTAGCTTCTAAAAAAGCTTTTTAAGATGACATAATTGGAGTGCAACTGTCCTTTCACATGAGAGTAATATGGGGGTCATTTACGACCTGCACTCGAGTTCCCGAGGTGGCACAAATGAGATTTTTGATTTTATATTTTCTAAATAATGGTATAGACCAGGGATATGCAATTAGCGGACCTCCAGATGTTGCAGAACTACAAATCCCATGAGGCATAGCAAGACTCTGACATGCACAAGCATGACACCCAGAGGCAGAGGCATGATGGGTCTTGTAGTTTTGCAACAGCTGGAGACCCACTAATTGCATATCCCTGGTATAGACCCTGATGAAGGGGTCTAAGGGGCCCTGAAAGCTTGCATCTCTAATAACTTGATGATAAAAGGTGTCACCTACCTCAACTACAAACTTTAAAATATTACATATTGATTCCCTATAGAAGTTTCTCCTGTGTTAAAAGGTCTAAAGCAGATGTCTAACATTTCTAAAAACAATGTCATGTTCTCTGTTGGTCCGTGTAACATAAAACCTGTCAGAATTTGACTGAAGAACATAAATCATTGTAATCGTATGCTGGTGAAATTTGTCTGAAGGATACGACAGATAAACAAAATATTCTTAATACATAAAACCCACACACAAGCTATCTTCCTGTGAATTCTACTCAATCAAGAAGCTGCCTTTTTACTAAATGTAAGTTTCATTTTTAACATTACATGGACGGACAATTTTTACCACTGACCATCAGGAGAGTGATGAGGACCTTCCCACAACCCAGGGCACTGGACAGCAGAGGAGAGTAAGGAGCAAAGTGAGTATATCACGTTATTTCTTATGCCTTAGGCAAAACAAGCAGTTGACCCTTATAATGTGGAAGGCAATCCACTGCAAGAGTAACATTTTTTATATGGAAATAAAAAAAATCACTTACATTGGGGGTCAATGGGAAAAAATGTCACTTATATTGGGGGTCAATGGAAAAAAATGTCACCTATATTGGGGGTCAATGGAAAAAAAAGTCACTTATATTGAGGGTCAATGGAAAGAAAAAGTTACTTACATTGGGGTCAATGGAAAAAAATGTCACTTATATTGGGGTCAACGGAAAACAAAGTCACTTATATTGGGAGTCAATGAAAAAAAGTCACTTATATTGGGGGTCAATGGAAAAAAAGTCACTTACATTATGAGTCAATGGAAAAAAAGTTACCTACATTGGGGGTCAATGAAAAAAAAATGTCACTTATATTGGGGGTCAATGGAAAACAAAGTCGCTTATATCGGGGTTCAATGAAAAAAATACCACTTATATTGGGGGTCAATGGAAAAAAAAAGTCACTTATATTGGGGATCAATGAAAAAAATGTCACTTATATTGGGGGTCAATGAAAAAAAAAATTCACTTACATTAGGGGTCAATGGAAAAAAAAGTTACCTACATTGGGGTCAATGGAAAAAAAAAGTCACTTATATTGGGGGTCAACAGAAAACAAAGTCACTTATATTGGGGGTCAATGAAAAAAAAGTCACTTACTTTAGGGGTCAATGGAAAAAAGTCACTTACATTGTGGGTCAATGGAAAAAAAATATTTTTTAATATTAGTGGTCAATGGAAAAAATGTCACTTATATTAGGGGTCAATGGAGAAAAATGTGACTTACATCAGGGTCAGTGGAAAAAAATGTCACTTATATTGGGGGTCAATGGAAAACAAAGTCACTTATATCGGGGTTCAATGAAAAAAATACCACTTATATTGGGGGTCAATGGAAAGCAAAGTCGCTCATATCGGGGGTCAATGAAAAAAATACCACTTATATTGGGGGTCAATGAAAAAAATTTCATTTATATTGGGGGTCAGTGGAAAAAAGTCACTTACATTGTGGGTCAATGGAAAAAAAAATATTTTTTAATATTAGTGGTCAATGGAAAAAATGTCACTTATATTAGGGGTCAATGTAGAAAAATGTGACTTACATCGGGGGTCAGTGGAAAAAAAATGTCACTTATATTGGGGGTCAATGGAAAAAAATATCATTTATATTGGGGGGTCAGTAAAAAAAATGTCACTTGCATTGGGGGTCAATGGAAAAAATGTCACTTACAGTATCTCAAAAAAGTGAGTCAACCCCTCACATTTTTGTAAATGTTTTATTATATCTTTTCATGTGACAGCACTGAAGAAATGACACTTTGCTACAATGTAAAGTAGTGAGTGTACAGCTTGTATAACAGTGTAAATTTACTGTCCCCTCAAAATAACTCAACACACAGCCATTAATGTCTAAACCGCTGGCAACAAAAGTGAGTACACCCCTAAGTGAAAAATTCCAAATTGGGCACAATTAGCCATTTTCCCTCCTCTGTGTCATGTGACTCATTAGTGTTACAAAGTCTCAGGTGTGAATGGGGAGCAAGTGTGTTACATTTAGTGTTATCAATCTCACTCTTTCATACTGGTCACTGGAAGTTCAACATGGCACCTCATGACAAAGAACTCTGGATCTGAAAAAAATAATTGTTGCTCTACATAAATATTGCCAAGGCTATAAAAAGATTGCCAAGACCCTGAAATTGAGTTGCAGCATGGGGCCAATACCATACAGCTGTTTAACAGGACAGGTTCCACTCAGAACACGCCTTGCTATGGTCGACCAAAGCATTGCTGCAGAGGTTGAAGGTGTGGGGACTCAGCCTGTCAGTGTTCAGACCATACGTCACACACTGCATCAAATTGGTCTGTATGGTTGTCGTCCCAGAATGAAGCCTCTTCTAAAGATGATGCACAAGAATCCCACAGTTTGCTGCAGGCAAGCAGACTAAGGACATGGATTACTGGGACCATGTCCTGTGATCTGATGAGACCAAGATAAACTTATTTAGTTCAGATGGTTTCAAGCATGTGTGGCGGCAACCAGGTGAGGAGTACAAAGATAAGTGTATCTTGCCTATAGTCAAGCTTGGTGGTGGCAGTGTCATGGTCTGGGGCTGCATGAGTGCTGCCGGCACTGAGGAGCTACAGTTAATTGAGGGAACCATGAATGCCAACATGTACTATGACATACTGAAGCTGAGAATGATCCCCTCCCTTTGGAGACTGTTAAAAGGAAGGTTTTTGACTTTAAATGGGAAGTGGGTAACACACTTCCATCCCTGGTACTAGTAGTAAAAAAGGAGGTTTGAGACTTTGAGTGAGGTGAGCTTGTGTGATCAATGGATCAGTCAAGTTTAAGCAGTTAATTCTTTATTAATGGCATATGGATACAACCATATGATATATGCCCTAAGGTTGTGGGCTAGCATAAGTAAATCGCATAGGCAACAGTCAAGATATATAAACAATGTCACACTGCATGGGGGTGCAACCCAATAATGCTGATATAAAACAAGCATAAAAATGGCATAGTCTCTTATAACTGGTAAAAAGGTACTTATGTAAGGAGATTGGTGCATGCCATAAGTCCGACGCGTTTCATGTAGATGCACACACTTCAGGGGCAAAGCACCAAGATATGCCAGTGGCGTGCTCTCAACTGACATTTTTATGCTTGTTTTATATCAGCATTATTGGGTTGCACCCCCTTGTGGTGTGACATTGTTTATATATCTTGACTGTTGCTTATGCAATTTACTTATGCTAGCCCACAACCTTTAAGCCATTAATAAAGTATTAACTGCTTAAACTTGACTGATCCTTTGATCCTGCAAGCTCACCTCACTCAAAGTTCCAAACCTCCTTTTTACCCTTTGGAGGCTGGGCTGCAGGGCAATATATCAAAATGATAATGACCCCAAACATACCTCCAAGATGACCACTGCCCTGCTAAAAAAGCTGAGGGTAAAGGTGATGGATTGGCCAAGCATGTCTCCAGACCTAAACCCTATTGAACATCTGTGGGACATCCTCAAATGGAAGGAGGAGTGCAAGGTCTCTAACATCCACCAGCTCTGTGATGTCATCATGGAGGAGGGGAAGAGGACTCCAATGGCAACCTGTGAAGCTCAGGTGAACTCCATGCCCAATAGAGTTTAGGCAGTGCTGGAAAATATTGGTGGCCTCACAAAATATTGACACTTTGGGCCCAATTTGGACATTTTCACTTAGAGGTGTTGAGTAGAGTTGAGCAAACCCGAACTGTAAAGTTTGGGTTTGTACTGGACTTTAGGGGGTCCATGTCCCGAATCTGGACATTTGAGAAAAAGTCTGGGTTCAGGGTTCAGGTATTTTTTGCAACTGTTGAAGAGCTGCAGGGCAGCCAATCAACAAGTGTTTCACAAATTTTCCCTTAGAAGCCATCACAGCCATGCCTACTAATGGCATGGCTATGATTGGCCAGTGCATCATGTGACCCCAGCCTCTATATGAGCTGGAGTCACGTAGTGATGCATATCACATCATCTCATACTGGTGTAGGGAGAGGCTCCTGCTGCTGGAGTGAGGGACAGATTAGCATTCTAAAATCATCTCCTACTGGTGTAGGGAGAGGTTCCTGCTGCTGGTGTGAGGGACAGATTAGCGATATAAAATCATCTCATACTGGTGTAGGGAGAGGTTCCTGCTGCTGGTGTGAGGGACAGATTGAGATTAGCATTCTAAAATAATTTCATACTGATGTAGGGAGAGGTTCCTGCTGCTGGTGTGAAGGACAGATTAGCTTTATAAAATCATCTCATACTGGTGTAGGGAGAGGTTCCTGCTGCTGGTGTGAGGGACAGGTTAGCGTTCTAAACTCATCTCAAACTGGTGTAGGGAGAGGTTCCTGCAGCCGGTGTGAAGGTCAGATTAGCTTTATAAAATCATCTCATACTGGTGCAGGGAAAGGTTCCTGCTTCTGGTGTGAGGGACAGATTAGTGTTCTAAAGCCATCTCATACTGGTGTAGGGAGAGGTTCCTGCGGCTGGTGTGAAGGACAGATTAGCTTTATAAAATCATCTCATACTAGTATAGGGAGAGGTTCCTGCTTCTGGTGTGAGGGACAGATTAGTGTTCTAAAATCATCTCATACTGGTGTAGGGAGAGGTTCCTGCGGCTGGTGTGAAGGACAGATTAGCTTTATAAAATCATCTCATACTGGTATAGGGAGAGGTTCCTGCTTCTGGTGTGAGGGACAGATTAGTGTTCTAAAATCATCTCATACTGGTGTAGGGAGAGGTTGCTGCTGCTGGTGTGAGGGACAGATTAGTGTTCTAAAATCATCTCATACTGGTGTAGGGAGAGTTTCCTGCTGTTGGTGTGAGGGACAGATTAGCATTCTAAAATCATCTCATACTGGTGTAGGGAGAGGTCCACCTACACTGCCACGGTCACCGCCTCCTCAACCTCCTACTCCACATTTACCTCCATCTACCTCCTCCTCCATTTTTTATTTTTGTAATGTGATTTTAAGTTATTTTCTTATCCACATTTGTTTGCAGGGCCCTTGCCCTACTCTTACCCCCCATTTTGCTTCCTTTTGCAGCCCTCTAGCCCTTTCCAGGACTTTTTTAGAACAATTTTTGTGCCGAAAAGTTTGGGTCACCATTGACTTCAATGGGGTTCGCGGGTCGGGTCAAGTTCCGAACATCCATTTGTCCGCTCAACTCTAATGTTGAGTTATTTTGAGGGGATAGCAAATTTACACCGTTAGACAAGCTGTACACTCACTACTTTATATTGTAGCAAAGTGTAATTCCTTCAGTGTTGTCACATGAAAAGATATAATAAAATAATTACAAAAATGTGAGGCGTTTACTCACTATTGTGAGATACTGTACATTGGTGGTCAGTAGAAAGAAGGCAACTCTATAATGGTCCTTAGAATGCCACCCTTATGGACAGCTGAAATAATTGGTGTCATGCTTCTGGCTTTGCCAAGTGGCATTGGTCCTGGCAACTATGCAGGCACCATAGAATGGGCAGTCAATCAGCTTCAGTTGAACACATCTCTAGTAATCTCTGGAGGAACCTTAGTTGGGAATGGATGCTCTAAATAGATGGTATGATGACAATACAACATGATGAAAATAATAAGTATAATAAAAGTACAAATAATATTAACTAATGTACTATTTATATGCTAAACACAGCTAATACATTGTTGTGAAGTAGGCTATAATACTACACTATATACACCTATACAGAAGAAATCCATTAAAGTTCATATCAGGATATTTTTAAAGTTGTTAAAACCACACTTTTTTTAATCCCTGCAAGACAATGGCACAATGTGATACAGAACAAAGCCCTCCAGCTGCATGCTGTCACCGCTGACAAGGCTTCCATCTTCACCGGTCTTCTTTTCAGGTTCAGGTTCGCAATCCTCCAGCCATCTTATTGGCTGCTCCATGATGATGTCACACCTGTGCCTGTGCATGGGAAGCACAGAGCTCTGAGGGGACGGCTGTCCCTTTAGCGCGCACGCACTGGTGGCATCACCGGCTGCACGCAGTATGAAAAGCTCCTAAACAGTGGAGGTTTAGGAGATATTCCCTGTACAGACGGTCCCCTAGTTACAAACATCTGACTTACAAATGACTCCTACTTACACACGGAGGGAGAGAACAGGAAGTGACAGGAAATCTTCCCCTAGGAAGTGAAATTCACTCCTGTAAGAGTTATTATGGGAAAAAGGGGTCTCCACTGATGCTTTATCACCAAGGTTTGTTTCCACAACAACCCAAAATTTTCAAAATCCAAATTATTATTGGAACAGGAAGTGAGGTGAAATCTTCTGAACAGAAACATAGACAGCAAAACAAACATTACAGGGGTGTTACGCCTTCCCTATGCTATCCAAAATGCTTTTTTTTGGCTGGAGCTACACTTAAAAAATGTCCCTGTTCCGACTTACAAACAAATTCAACTTAAGAACAAACTTACAGTCCCTATCTTGTTTGTAACCCGGGGACCGCCTGTACCTATAGGTAAGACTTTCTATAGGCTTAACTGCAGGTACAAGTCATAAATAAGGGTTTACTTCCAATTTAAGCTTGGTAAAATGTAGGTAAAGCCTAACAATTATCTTTTCTAATATGTTCCATTTTATCCTGTTAAATATACAAATGAGAGTATTTTATCATACCTGTTTAATAAATATTATTCTGCTCAGTTCTTACAGAGTTGCTCATCAGAGAAGAGTGATAAGTAAAATCAGCATCGTCCTACTGTCTACTCATTGGAAACAATTATCCAACATGAAGTGGTCTCTGTGGGTGTCTCTCCTCCCTGCTGGTTCATGTACCATTGGGACCTTATTAACCTCCCTTGTGATGAGTATATATACAAAGGACTGGTGCAAGAAGAAAAGCCTGAATGTGTGTGACCAGATCCTACTCAGTATGGTGCTCACCAGTACTAACCTTCAATGGCTTATCACCCTTGATTCTTTGATAATATACATGCAGACATTTATGGTAGTACCCGGAGAAGTAGTCTTCTATCTTTGTGTTGTTCTAGTTTTTTTCCTGATTGAGGCTACATTTTGGCAATTGGCCATTCTCTCAACCTATTATTGTGTGAAGCTCTTTGACTTTACCTTTCCATTCTTCAGATGGGTGAAAAGGCTTATCTTGGATTCTTCGATTGAGCTCTTGCTAATTTCCACAACTGTTTGTCTTGCTATGAATTTTCCCTTTGTTTGGGCACTTTACCTAGATAGACCTCAGAATGTGACAGAAGGTGTTTTCCATATTAATAGTTATTATAGAGTATTTAACATGATGTTTGCTTGCTGTTTACCTTTTGCAATAACATTCACTTGCATTGTACTCAGTGTTGGATTCCTCATCAGACACGTCTGGAGGATCAGGAGCAATGTTCCTCAGTACATCTCATCCCCTCAACTTGGTGGTCACATTCGGGCAGCTGGCACCATGGTCCTTTGTTTGGTACTTGACTTATCTTTTATTCTGACTATAACTGGTATTCTGTCATCACCACTAAATAGTGGAGGGGTTAAAGAATCAATCCAATGGGTCATTCTTTCATCATATCCCACAATTCTATCTGTCATTCTGATAATAGGAAACCCGCATCTAAGAAGGAGGATGGTAGAGATGTGTCCTTCACCGTTTTAAAAATCACTTTGTTCTGGGAAGATACACTTACACTTTTTCACATGCCATTGAGGAGATTGTTCCGAAAGGATGGAGAATGTTACTGATATTTCTTGTGATGTTAACTTTGTCTTAAGTTTCTAAACATTTAAAATAAATATAAAACGTTTAAAAAAAACACATAGTAAAAAGAGTCCACCTGTGTGCAATTGAATCTTAGTATAAATACATCTGTTCTGTGAAGCCCACAGGGGTTTGTTAGAGAACCTCAGTGAACCAACAGCATCACAAAGGCCAAGGAACAAACCAGACAGGTCAGGGATTAAGTTGTGGAGAAGTTTAAAGCAGGGTTAGGTTATAAAAAAAATCCCAAGCTTTGAACATCTCACGGAGCTCTGTTCAATCCATCATCCAAAAATGGAAAGTGTATGGCACAACTGCAAACCCTACCAAGACATGGCCGTCTACCTAAACTGACTGGCCGGGCAAGGAGAGCATTCATCAGAGAAGCAGCCAAGAGGCCCATGGTAACTCTGGAGGAGCTGCAGAGATCCACAGCTCAGGTGGGAGAATCTGTCCACAGGACAACTATTAGTCGTGCTCTCCACAAATCTGCCCTTTATGGAAGAGTGGCAAGAAGAAAGCCATTGGTGAAAGAAAGCCATGTTGGGGACACAGCAAACATGTGTAAGAAGGTGCTCTGGTCAGATGAGACCAAAATTGGCCTAAAAGCAAAACGATATGTGTGGCAGAAAGCTAACACTGCACATCACCCTAAACACACCACCCCCACCATGAAACATGGTGGTGGCAGCATCATGGTGTGGGGATGCTTTTCTTCAGCAAGGGCAGGGAAGCTGGTCAGAGTTGATGGGAAGATGGATGGAGCCAAATACAGGGCAATTTTAGAAGAAAACCTCTTAGAGTCTGCAAAGCACTTGAGATTGGGGCAGAGGTTCTCCTTCCAGTAGGACAACGACCCTAAACATACAGCCAGAGCTACAATGGGATGGTGTAGATCAAAGCATATTCATGTTTTAGAATGGCCCAGTCAAAGTCCAGACGTAAATCCAATTGAGAATCTGTGGCAAGACTTGAAAAGTGCTGTTCACGGACACTCTCCATCCAATCTGACAGAGCTTGAGCTATTTTGCAAAGAAGAATGGGCAGAAATGCCCTCTCTAGATGTGCAAAGCTGGTAGAGACTTCCCCAAAAAGACTTGCAGCTGTAATTGCAGTGAAAGGCGGTTCTACAAAGTACTGACCCCAATCCAGGATGTTTCTTCTATCATGGAGTAGACCTCAATAACACAGACTTGCCACTGGTTTCATTTAGTGCCTCTCTAGCTACATCTGGTAAATTGCCACTAACTCCAGCATGATAACCTAATCACTTCAATACCAGAAACTTTTACCCCCCTTCCTGCCCAGGTCAATTTTCAGCTTTCAGCGCTGTCATAGTTTGAATGACAATTGCGGGGTCATGCAACACTCTACCCAAGTTAGATTTGTATCATTTCATTCACACAACTAGAGCTTTCTTTTGGTGGTATTTAACCACTACTGGGTTTTTTTATTTTTTACTAAATAAACAACAAAAAAGACAGACAATTTTGTATAAAAATGCTGCAAATAATTCATCTTTCTTCATAAATTTAGGTCAAAATGTTGCTCCATTTATTTGGTGAAAATAACCACAAATCAGTGTATATTATTTTGTCTGTATGAAAGTTATGGAGTCCACAAACCATGGGATATATCTGAAAATTGATCAATCCCGATGTACTGACAAAAAAATGAAAAATAAAAGAAAATGTTCACAATAATTTTTTTTACATACTGTCACCATTGCAGTACAGCAACATCATATCACTGGTGTGGCAGTGATCAGGGACATTGGTGACAGCATGGGAAAAAAAATAATATACTTTTTTTTTTCAATTTTTTTTTATTACATTTTTTTCTATTTTTACATTTTTTTTTTAACGCACTGTGACCAGAGCAATACTACTCTAAGGAAGTGATCAGTTTTTTTTTTTTTTTACACATGATTACATATGATACACATGATACATATTGCTTATAGCAGTGGATTACATTGCTATAAGCAAGAACTACTGAATGAAACGGATTAATTCTGTTTGTTTTATTGTGATTAGCTGTGATTGGTCAAAGCTAATCACATGGTACAGATGGGCTGTGTCTGTACCACATGATCACATTGACCAATCACAGCTAGCAATACAACTTACATTATGGATGGCATGAAAGGAGGGCTTGCTGCCAGTGCCATGTGACTGCTGTGACCAATCACAGCAGGTCACGTGATACTGGCTCTGAGCCAGTATACTGATCAGTCATTGGTTGTGTCTGTTGGTGACAGATTTTGCCGCCGCGTGGGAGGCACTTTCTGAGCAGACGTCATATGATGTCCACTCGGCAGGGGAGGGCTGGGCCAGGGGGCAGGGTGGCAATTGCCCCCCAGGCCACCCTAACTTACATTCAAAATGTCCGATAGCTGCTGCCCGCTCACACTTTTTTCTTCTTGTGGAGGAAGGAAGAAGGGGCCAGGGGATTACACAGAGCGGGGATCTCCCACTTACAAAGTCCTACCAACTGGATCATGGGCACTGATCAGGCTGTGCTGATGGGCACTGGCAAGGCTGCATTGATGGGCACTGATCAGGCTGCAATGATTAGCACTGATCAAGCTGTGCTGATGGACTATGGCGAGCCTGCCGTGATGGGTACTGATCAGGTTGCATTTGATAGGCACTGGTGAGGCTGCATTGATGAGGCTAAGCTGATAGGCACTGATGAGGCTGCATTGAATGATTATTTTTGTTAAACCTCCTTTGTTGCTATTAACATTAAATTATGTTACCACATTGTATCATATTTGTCTTCATAACAACAATATCTGTTCTAAAACCAGGTGGGCATGGATGGTGAGCTGATTCTGTGGTTCAGTGAGCCACTAGACTGGACGTGCCCCCCAGGCCTAAGGTTGCCAGCCCTCCCCTGCCACTCGGAGTGGTAAAGCAACCGCCTGGCAGTCATTCTGCTACAGTCCAGGAGGAAAGGTGTTAAAGTACAACTAAAGGCAAAACTTTTTTTAGTTTCAGACTTTAGAGTGTAGAAGTTTTTATTGATGTCTGTTCCCCTGTTAGGGAGATTCACCCTCTCTATTTGTCCTGTTTATCATTAACATTGAAAGTAAAAGTAAAAGAAAACCCCAAAGTTTGGGTTGTCCCTAGAAAAGTAATAAAGGGGAAATCTTCCAATGAGGACCCTAGTTCTGGTGACCTGGGTGTCCCCTAGGGATTCCCTTAATTTGCAGGGATTTCCTGTTTTGACTATGGGACAGGAAGTGATGGGAATTCTCTCCAGTGGGACACATATGGAAAAAATAAACTGACATTGGTTATGACCTTTCCTTACTCTATCCAAAATGAAAAAAAAAAAGTTTTGCTGATAGTTCTACTTTTATTCCAGGAAAGGACCTCTTCAAGAGACAGTTCTAACAACGCTACAATACCGCTCTACCCAGACTTTCTTCAACAATTCTCGAGCACTCAATACTGATAGCTAGACAATGGAGTCTGACTATA
The DNA here is from genome assembly GCA_018402905.1 of Glandirana rugosa. NCBI lineage: Eukaryota > Metazoa > Chordata > Amphibia > Anura > Ranidae > Glandirana > Glandirana rugosa. Next base: position 166,322 of record BLSH010247933.1, read on the forward strand.
ATCTAGCATGAGGGAGGACCCCCGCTGTGCCACCATCCAAAATTATGAGAGAAAGGATTGAAGGAATGAATCCATAAAAAAATGGACAGGACTTTGCAGGCACACCAAAGGCAAATGATATAATAAAAAAAAATTGTTTTATTCATCTTACAACAAATTGATTACATACATGACATATACTAACATATACATACAATCACCTTAAACTGAGGGAAAAAAGCACCACCCGTATACCCAGTCATTGGGAGGTATAGTTATGTACATACAGTGATTCAAGTAGACTACAGTTATAGCCTTTGATTCGCAAGCGTAAGGAACTCTATAAATGTCCTCCAAGCTGGTGAGTCGACACATTTCGCTTCCCAGAGCTTCCTCAGGACACGTACTGGGGTGGGTGCTGTCTGGCTCTAGCATTAGGAAGACACTAGACATACATCACTTAGACATCACAATATGGCCAGCGCTTGCCAGGTTCAGTTTCAAGTGGACTAAGGTATAGATATGTTATAAGAACAAATCAAAAGGCAAGGTGTGACCCTGGTGGCATCCTGCAGTAAGGTTTGAACAGGAAACAAATGGAGGCCCAGGATAAATGAAAATATCTTTATCCAGAGTATCCCAATGTCCCAAGGGTAGATACACTGGCTAAGGGCTGGGGGTGTCTGTAATGCCCCAGGCAGATAGTATGATCCTTTTTCAGCCAGTGGGGATGCACGCTGGGATACCGACCACGGCCACACGCACTTTCCTGTCCTGGAACACCTATACAGGTTCGGCTCAGCGGTCTATCTGAGACTCAGCGCGGCTCTGATACAGCTATCTGAGGTGAATCAGGGATACTACTGCTGGTCCTGTTCGGATCATACTATCTGCTACTAGTGTTAACCCCTTCCCTGCCAGTGACATTTACACAGTAATCAGAGGCTATTTATAGCACTGATCACTGTATACATGTCAGAGGTCCCAAAAAAGCGTCAAAAGTGTCTGATATGTACGCCACAATATTCCAGTCCCGCTAAAAAAATGCGTATTTTGTCACCCTTGTCACTTATTTTGCCATGAGCAAAAATGTGTGTCTGCTAGTTGAATTTGGGGGCAATTGACAATGAAAGACACCACAAGTGCAGTCTGTGTTTTTCGTGCATTCTGCGCAAATTCACAAAACGTGGTTGACTCTCTGGTGTCTGAGCACATTTGCTGCAGTAATGTTTACATGGCATGACTTACTATAACAGATTGGTTAAATGGGTTAAAACAAGTCAGCTATATACATTCTACTGTATGTGCCACATACAGTATCTCACAAAAGTGAGTACACCCCTCACATTTTTGTAAATATTTTATTCTATCTTTTCATGTGACAACACTGAAGAAATGACACTTTGCTACAATGTAAAGTAGTGAGTGTACAGCTTGTATAACAGTGTAAATTTGCTGTCCCCTCAGAATAACTCAACATACAGCCATTAATGTCTAAACCTCTGGCAACAAAAGTGAGTACACCTCTAAGAGAAAATGTCCAAATTGGGCCCAAAGTGTCAATATTTTGCGTGGCCACCATTTTTTTCCAGCACTGCCTTAACCCTCTTGGGCATGGAGTTCACCAGAGCTTCACAGGTTGCCACTGGGGTCCTCTTCCACTCCTTCATGATCACATCATGGAGCTGGTGGATGACCTTGCGCTTCTCACTAAAACCTTTACTGTCACTCGTATGCACTTTTGTTCTTACATTTGTAGATTTTGAGATTTAAGAACACATCCAATTATATCCAAATTGGTAAAGAGGAGAGAGATAGAAAAAGGTGGTATCAAAGGATTATGGAATATGGAAATTTGCTTTAAACCAAGCCAGTTATGGTTGAGGTTATAAATATTAGCTGATGGATAAACCAAGGCTCTTCCAGCTTTAGCTTTTATTGATAAAAAAGATTGAACTTGCTTTTCCTTAAAAAGTACAACATTTAAAAAACTAGCAAAGCTCAAACTGGCGCATGCTGTTGTCAGAGCCAGATTAAGAGCATCATGGGCCTGGTTCTGAGAATTTTGGGGGCCTTTTTTGGGAATATATAAAATGAAAACACAACCACTTTTTGTTAAAAGAAATAAATGATTAAAACAAATTAAATTAAATAGAGATGTAGGCAGTACAATGAAACGAGGTGGGAAAAGATGGATAGGAGGGAAGTTCTGGAAGAGGTAAAAGATGGGTAGACTGGAGGTAGCATAAGGAGGAGGAGAGGTTTGCATTCAGAGTCGATGTGATCTGTAAAGCAGTTGGTAGAGAGGCACAGTGACCAAAGAGAGGTGGGTGGAAGATACTGTAACTGTATAGAGAATGTGATTTGGTATGGGAGGGGGGGGGGGGTTATGGTGGCAGGGAGTAACTGTGACTAGAAGAGGGGGTGGACTGTAATAAAAATGAAGTTGGAGGGAGATGTTGTGATTATGGGACCTTGTCTCCACTAGCTTCCACCAGAGGTATATCTTACAATGTTACCACCAGCTTCCACCAGAGGTATATCTTACAATGTTACCATTAACTTCCTCCAGAGCTATATTTTACAATGTTACCAACAGCTTCCTCCAGAGCTATATTTTACAATGTTACAACCAGCTTCCTCCAGAGCTATATTTTACAATGTTACCACTAGCTTCCTCCGGAGGTATATTTTACAATGTTACCACTAGTTTCCTCCAGAGGTATATTTTACAATGTTACCACTAGCTTCCTCCGGAGGTATATTTTACAATGTTACCACTAGCTTCCTCCAGGGGTATATTTTACAATGTCACCCGCGATCGCGTGGAAGAGAGGCAGAACGAGGGATCTGTCAATGTATACAGACAGATCCCCATTCTGTCAGGGAAGTAGAGAGAGATCTGCTTTTCCAAGTAATCTGGAACATTACCACTGCCTTCCTCCAGAGGTATATTTTACAATGTTACCACTAGCTTCCTCTGGAGGTATATTTTACAATGTTACCACTAGCTTCCTCCAGAGGTATATTTTACAATGTCAGGGAAGTAGAGAGAGAACTGCTTTTCCAAGTAATCTGGAACATTGCCACTGCCTTCCTCCAGAGGTATATTTTACAATGTTACCACTAGCTTCCTCCAGAGGTATAATTTACAATGTTACCACTAGCTTCCTCCAGAGGTATAATTTACAATGTTACCACCAGCTTCCTCCAGAGGTATATTTTACAATGTCACCCACGATCGCGTGAAAGAGAGGCAGAACGAGGGATCCAACTTGCTTACTTGCTTTTCCAAGTAATCTGTAACAGCGTTCTCTCTCTACTCCCAGTCAACACACTGCCCCCACAATTAGAAACACCTCCCAGGGAACACATTTAACCCCTTGATCGCCCCCTAGTGTCAACCCCTTCCCTGCCAGTGACATTTATACAGTAATCAGTGTATTCTCATAGCTGTGATCGCTGTATAAATGTCAATGGTCCCAAAAAAGTGTCAAAAGTGTCCGATCTGTATGCCACAATGTTGCAGTCCCACTAAAAATCACTGATCACCGCCATTGCTAGTAAAAAATAATAATAATAAAAATGCCATAAATATATTCCCTATTTTGTACACGTTATAACTTTTGCGCAAACCAATCAATATATGTCTATTGTGATTTTTTTTACCAAAAATATGTAGAAGAATACATATTGGCCTAAACTGATGAATACATTTGTTTTTTTAGTTTTTTTGGGACAAGTATTATAGAAAAAATAAACAATTTTTTTTTTTTTTTCAAAATTGTTGCTCTTTGTTTTTTTATAGCGCAAAAAAATAAAAAAACCCATAGGGGATCAAATACCACCAAAAAAAAGCTCTATTTGTGGGGAAAAAAAATACATCAATTTTGTTTGGGTACAATGCCGCACGTCTGCACAATTGTCAGTTAAAGCGACAGAGTGTCGTATATCAAAAGATTGCCTGGTCAGGAAGTGGGTAAATCCTTCTGGGGCTGAAGTGGTTGATTAAAATCAGCCAAATGGCTCCTCACACTTTTATGAAGATCAATAGACATATAACTGTATAATACTGTGGACACTCCCACTGAGTGTCCACAGTATTATACAGTTATATGTCTATTGATGTATCTTCATGTTGTGACGTCACTTCCAATGCGACTCTGAGTACGTTCTATGCTGGTTCAGAGACAACGACATGGATGTCCGGCCGGTTGTTCCTCTCCTCTCGTGTCAACATCTACACACCACCATTCACCGGGGACCCACTGTCCCCGGTGAATGGTGGTGTGTAGATGTTGACACGAGAGGAGAGGAACAACCGGCCGGACATCCATGTCCTTGTCTCTGAACCAGCATAGAACGTACTCAGAGTCGCATTGGAAGTGACGTCACAACATGAAGATAATGTTTAAAAGCATCTGCTTCTTCATCAGCTCTAAATATCTATTGAGCTGATGAAGAAGCAGATGCTTTGAAACGTTATAGCCATGTTCTGATGTCACTTCTGATGCGACTCCAAGTGGGTTCAATGCACATTCTAAGATGACGAGATGGATGTCTGGCCAGTTGTTCCTCTCCTGTCCTCTCGTGTCAATATCCACATACCACCATTCACTGGGGACCCGCTGAGTGACCACAGCATTATACTATTATATGCCTATTGATCTTCATAAAAGTATGAGGAGCCATTTGGCTGATTTTAATTAAATATACTGTTCGTTGCACCTTCTGCTGCACTTAATTTTTGGTGCACCTTGCTTTTCTCCTATTCATTAATAACGGCTGCACAGCCTGGGCGGTGATGTCACCTATAGGCTTTCAATGGGAGATCCATTATCGGCACCAACCTGAAGCCACTGCTGACAACTGATGATGTAACCAAACTGGATGACTCTTCAAATAGGTTAGAATACACATCTTTCTTTCACAGGGTAGATATTATACATTTACATAGGGGGGGGGGGGGCCGGTTTAAGCTTAGATAAGAATAGGCTGGATTTCTACTTTAAGTTCCAATTCAATTCAAAATGGTAAAGAGGAGAGAGATGGAAAATGAAGCAAGAGGTATCAAATGATTATAGAATATGGAGATGAAGTTTAAACTGGACCAAAAAATATGAAAACTAAACTCAAAATTTGTGGGGAAAAGTGGGCAAATAGCCCTCTCCAAATAGAGCGAGGACTTCTGTCTTAGCTTGTGTAAAACATCCTGATTGTCCATTATCAGAGCCAGTTATGGTGAAGGTTATAAATGTTAGCCAATCGATAAACCAAGGCTCTTCCAGATTTTCTTTTGATTGATAAAAAAATTGAATTTGCTTCTCCTGAAACGAGTAAAACATTTACAAAAATTGTCAAAGCTCAAATTGGCACATTTTGGTTTTTTTTTTGGAAATCAATCCTTACAGAACATATCATGTAATTATAAATCACAAGTTTTTTTTTTCTAAATCAGCATTTACAACTTAGACAAAGTATTTGTGGCAATAGCTACAGTATACAGACGTTTCCATAAACCTGACAGGCCCGTGTCTCATGATGAACACCATATGCAGATAACATATTTTTGCATAATGTTTGTTTTCAGTTATTATACACATTTGAACAGATGTGCTGTAATTTTAGAACTCAACACTTTGCATGTATTTAAATGATGGACCCTCACATTGGAACATTTTTTTTTTTTAACCTGATGGATCGTGACGTCAAGTATTTCCACCGTGTCTATTTAGCTGCTGGTCTGACATTATTCAGGCTCAGAGTTCCCTGCGACTCCCCTGGAGAGATTGGACAAAGAATGGCTTCAATGTATTCTAGAAAATATTTAAACATCTGATCTGGACTTTGAAATAAAAGAAATTTATGTAGTTGGGCCATCATGAATCTTGGAGGTTACATACAAAACCACATGCCTTTTTTTATCATTTTAGTTCTTGAGATGAGCACTGGCATAATAATGAACGCATTTATTATATTGGCAGTTTATCTGGATTTTTTAAAAACAAAAACAGTGAGCAGCAGCTACAAAATCTTGCTTTGCTTGGCCGTCTCCAATGTGTGCTTTGGTATCTTGATGTCGCTTGCTTTGCTTGATTATTTCTGCAGCCTTGGAATCTTCTGGACTACTAACGTCACTTACATTTATCTATATCTGATGCTTTTTATCATCGCTTCATGTGGGTGGCTGTCAGCCAGTCTGGGCTTCTTCTATTTCATGAAGATTTCTGATCTTAAGCCAGGCTGTTTTTCCTGGGTGAAGAAGAATATCAGCTCCATTGTCCCCAGGATGTTATTGGTGAATGTATTGCTGTCTCTTTTTAACAGTCTTCTAAGCAGCTTGTTTTTTGTTTTCTCTCAAAAACTTTCTGGTAATATCACAGATAATTCTTCATCAATGATCTCTACACTTTCACAATCAAGCACAACGTTTTTCCATACTTTGATAATTGCTACTATTTTGCCTTTTTTGGTGGTGTTCACCACGACTTTCTTCACTGTCATGACCTTGAACAGGCACAGAAATAGAATGAAGAATGTTCAAACATCTGACAGCAATCACCAGAGGTCCTATGAGAATGTTGTGCGCCGGATGACACATTCCTTGTTTTTCTACGGAATATTTTATGCGGCGATGTCTATTGTCTGTTATGCAGTCATCGGAGAGGAAGAATATGGATTTTGGTTATTGGTTATTGTTCTAAGCTCCTACACCCCAGTGCAGGGTTTCCTTCTTGTTCTTGCTAACCCCAGTCTGAAGGCCACCTGGATGGAAATGTTCCTGTGTGTTCATTGTTGAGAAATTTTAACCACCTGAAAGCAATGAAACGTACAATGAACTGAGTGATAGATAATAGCAAGTAAATGGAAGGATTTAAAGCTGGGGTCAGCAACCTGTAGATTGCGATCTGCCAGTAGATAGCGGACAAGTGGTGCATTGGTTAGCAATTTCTCCTAGCAGCAAATGGGTCGCTGGATCGAATCCCAACCAAGACACTACCTACCTGGAGTTTGCATGTTCTCCCTGTGCCTGCGTGGGTTTCCTCTGGGTACTTGGATCCTGTCTAAATTGGGTAATTGGATCCTGTCCTGTCTAAATTGGCCCTAGTATATGCATGAATGTGAGTTAGGGAGCTTAGATTGTAAGCTCCTTTAGGGTAGGGGCTGATGTGAATGTACAATGTTTATGTAAAGTGCTGCGTAAAATGATGGTGCTATATAAGTACCTGAAATAAATAATAAATACCACCCCCCACTTTACATGTGAATGAGCCCTAAGGGTGCCGCTGCCGAATGCAACCAGGGCTTATTTACAAGTGCAGCAGACACTGCTGCTCCTCTTGAAATTGACCAGAGGGTGTTTGACAGGTGATGAGGAGGCGATATGTTGCTTCCTCACCACCTGATTTAAACCCATGGTTGCCATGCAATTGCGACACAGTAGTACAGCATGTAGAGGATTAAATTAGGTATGAGGAGGCAACACTATGCCTGGTGATCTTTGACTTCTCCCATGTTGAGCAAGTAGATCTCCAACTCTTTAAGATTGCCTACCACTGATTTAAAGCAATACTGATGGTAGGATGCATGAACATTTCTATTCAATTAACTCTTGGCATCTTTGTTTCAGAGTCTGGTTAAAACCGTGTAGAAAACAGTATAATTCAGGATTAACTTCACTGAATGAAAACATATTTTAATCAATGAAATGATTTGAAACCCTAAATACCTCCCACTAGGCTTTAATTTTATTGTTATTGCTGCCTGGTCCCTACTGGGGATTGCCCTTCACTTCTTCTGGTATTGTAGTGACATGAAGCAACAGAAAATTTCCCTGGAGGGTTCACAAGCAGCAATAAAACCTTTCCTATCTCCAGTATCTGCATAACAAAGGACTATACCTAAAATCAAAAATCCTGGGTGCAACTAAACATTATATATTGTTTGATTTCATACATTCCAAGACTGGCCAGATAGAACCACATCCAACTCTGATCTTATGACCCACTGCAAATCTTGTGTGAGGGTTTGATCCTTAAAATCAGAATCAGGATCAGGTACTCCTGTTAATGAGAATATGGGTAGGAAGATGTTATCTATGTGGGTGGTCCATTGGTCTTTTGCAGCTAGAGACAGGATAGGGCCTAATACTACAGATAAGGAGATGATGACTCATTGTCCATCATTGTTAGGGTGGCATCTGCCTGTCGATGGAAATGCTATATACTGTATATTGTAAATATTGGTTATTGTAAAGCCTTAGCCCTCTTCTGCATCTGCTCTGCCCAGGCAACGCACACCAGCTGCAGGAAAGGACTAACATTTTACAGGATCAAAATATATGTACAGTCAGATTTCTTAATAGCTTTTTCCTTAAGCCCTGACAAGGGGGTAGAGTATGACCCCAAAAATACATTGGCTATCAAGTTCTGCCGGTGATCTCCACCAGACTGGTTTTCCTTTCTGTGCTACATAAGGATTTATGGCATATGGCAAAGTATGTCCTAAAATAAAACCCACATCCAAGCACAACTTTTTAGGCCAGCTGTTCCTTTAAACCATACGCAGTTGTTTACTTCACTGCGGCTACATGCATGACATGAGATAATTGCAACACCCTTATACTCTCCTATCTTCCCTTGATGGGTTTGGATGTCTTTTGGGGTGAAACCTCTTTTGTGGAAAGTACATACTGGCGGTTGTTGTTTCCCTTCACTGGTACTTGCATTATTGTACTTGTCACATGGAACATCTACTCCTTTGAAAAGACGCATAGGAAGTCAAAACATTGGGGAGTTCCATGCACCTTGCAGTACTGACATTGTACCATGTTATTGTATTTTTCCATCTCTATCGAATATTTTAATGTTGTCTAATAATAATGAGTATCTTTTATTTACCTGTCCGGGTTTGCCTTTACAGTCCCGTTAAACCTTTTTCTGCATATTTGTAATTTTGGGATGTGGCTATCTGCTGGACTATTTGGCAATGTTTTGGATCACTGCTCTCCTTTTTGCATATTGTACGATGTGTGCCATACACAGTAAATTAACCACTGGGCCCCTGACTAATTCTGGCACTTCTCACATATATTTGATTTTTTTTGCTAGAAAATTATTTTTTTATAAGGGACGAAGGGAAATAAAATGTTGGTTGTTGCAGTTCTTTATGTCACATGATATTTGCTCAGCCATTTATAAAACCCAAATTTGTAGGAAAAAAGAAACACAATATAATACCCATGTTTTTTGTAAAATATAAAAGATGATGTTATGCTGAGTAAATAGATGCCTAACGTGCAATGCTTTAAAATAGTGTACACCCGTGGTACGTTGACAAACTACAATACATAAAAATCTCCATAGGTGACATTTTAAAATCCCTTACAGGTTACCAGTTAAGAGTTGGACAGGAAGTCTGGTGCTAGATTTATTTCTTGCACTCTGACAGTCACAGCGATACCTTACATGTGTGGTGCGATCACCATTTACATTTGGGGCAGGACATACATATGAGTTAGTATTTACGGGTGGGCATGAGGGGAGGGGCGGGGCATTTGCACTTTTTACATTGTATTATTTATTTTATTTAAAACTGTTTGCACTGTCAATGTAAGTTTTTTTTTGTTGGATCAACCTTACTATCACAAGGAATGAACAATATCCCTTGTGATAGTATGGGTAGTGACAGGTACTCTGACAGGACCCCAGATCTCCTCTCTGCACTTAAAAGCAGTTGATCTGTTTGGCTGCTATACAAGCTAGTAATGGTTTGCACGCAACAAACCAAAACTGGAAGTGTGAAATCCTTGTCGCTTTCAGTGTCTTACATCACAGAGGAGAGGTGGGTTTGGATGTACCTTCTCTCCTTCTCACTTCACAACTGGACTGAGCAGCAGAGGACTAAAAGAGGTGGGAGCCTGAAGGAGGGGAGCCCCCTTCTATGCCCTGTAGAAGTGATTGAGTGGCTGTAGAGCCACATGGATCACTACTACAAGAAAGCCCATCACTGACTGAAAACTTTGATACTAGGATTGTGCCTGCAGCTTCTGGTATAACCACTTAACCTGAGGAAGTACTTATACGTCCTATGGGTTTGAAGTAGTTAATATGCTTCTACTGGCCCCTGTACACACATTCAATCTAACATTTGTAGAAGTGGGGAACTAAGAACACATCCAATTAAATGTGGGGGCAAAAGTGTGCAAATAACCCTCTCCAAATGGAACAGGAACTTGGGTTAGCTTATGTAAAACATTCTGATTGCCCATTATCAGAGTCAGTGATAAATGTTAGTTGATGGATGCACCAAGAAGCAAAGACGTCTCCAACTTCGGATTTCAATTTCAGAAAAGATTGGCCTCGCTTCTCTCTAAACAAGTACAACATTTACAAAATTTGTCAAGGTCCAAACTGACTCATGCTTATGTTTTTGTTGGAAATCAAGCACTGAAGAACATATCATGCAATTATACAGTAGATGTCCTATAAGGATTGTTCTTAGTCAACAATTTAGACAAAGCATTTATGGCAATAACTATACAGGCCTATTACAAAAACCTGACAGGCCTGTGTCTCATGACGAAGACTATATGCAGAAAATTATTTTTGCATATTTTTTTTTTTAGTTACAACTGCTTGAGCTGAATCAATTTTAAAAGCTCAACACTTTGCGTGTATTCAAATGATGGACCTTCCTGTTGGAACATTTATTTTCACGTGATGGATTGGGACGTCAAATATTTCCACCACCTGTTCTCCCAATATGCTTGAGTGATAGTTTTACAGATATATAGCTGCTGGTCTGACTGTTTTCAGGCTCACAGTTCTCCGAGACTCACCCGGACACAGAATGGATGCTTGGGGTCATCATTAATTTAAGGAAATATTTAAGCATCGAATCTAGACTCTGAATTTTAAACCGCAAAAAGCAAATTGTCTAATTGTGCCATCATGAATTCTGGAGAGTACATACAAAACCACTTGCCTTTTATTATAATTATAGTTCTGGAGATGAGCATTGGCATGTTGATGAATGCATTTATTATATTCGCAGCTTATAGGGATTTTTTAAAAACAAAAACTGTGAGCAGCAGCTACAAAATCTTGCTTTGTGTGGCCATCTCCAATGTGTGCTTTGGTATCTTGATGTCGCTTGCTTTGCTTGATTATTTCTGCAGCCTTGGAATCTTCCCAACCATTAATATCACTTATATTTATCTCTATCTGGTGCTTTTTACCATTGCTTCATGTGGGTGGCTTTCAGCCAGTTTGGGCTTCTTATATTTCATAAAGATTTCTGATTTTAAGTCAGACTGTTTCCCCTGGATGAAGACAAATATTAGCTCAGTTGTCCCTAGGATGTTATTGGTGGCTGTGTTAGTGTCTCTCTTCAACAGTCTTCTAAGCAACTTGTTCTTCATTTTCTCTCCAACACTGTCTGGTAATACCACCGATAATTCTCCATCTATGGTCTCAATACTTTTACAGTCAAGCACAGCATTTGTCAACACTTTCATAATTACTACTATTCTTCCTTTCTTGGTGGTGTTCACCACTACTTTGTTCACTATTGTGGCATTGAAGAAGCACAGAAAGAGAATGAAGAATGTTCAAACATCCGACAGCAAGCACATGAGGTCCTACAAGAATGTTATATACCGGATGACACATTGCTTGCTTTTTTATGTGATATTTTATGCTGTGATGACCATTGTCTATTTTGTGGTCATTAAATGGGTAGAGTCGGGATTCTGGTTATTTCTTCTTCTTCTAAACTCCTTCACCCCAGTGCAAGCTACCCTCATTGTTCTTGCTAACCTCAGACTGAAGGCCACCTGGAAGGAAATTTTTTGTGTGCTCACCCTCAAGAAATGTTTTCAACCTAAAAGCAACAAAACTGACCATGAAATGAGTGATGGACAATAGTAAGTAGAAGGACTCCAAAGAATGCTAATATAACACACAGGCATTTCCAATAAATTCATTTTTCAACATTGTTTTTAAATTCAAATTGTTTAGAAAAATGTATTATTCAGAGCTATGAAAAACAATAGTTTCTCCAAATGGTTGGACTTTAAAGGCACACGTTTGTAAAGATATTTATTTTATTAGCATTGTACTAAATAAAAAAAGATGTACAAAATTATACAAAAAAGTATAAAAACATATATTCTGATAGGTATAGTACTGTATTTGGTTATCCGACCGTGGAAGTCTGGTGAGAATATTGGTATTGATGGTATTGAATGCAACTCTGCATAAACCAATCCAACTAGTTTCAGAGTGTTATTACTACTTCATCAGGGAAATTGGTAGGGCTTGTGGCATCAAATGGCAATTGATACCGGGAGGTGGAGACTTACAGATAAATACAGATTCATCGCAGACTGTGCTGAAAAAGCAGGCTCTCAATATAGATGTCAGATGTACTCTGTGGAAGCTACTGCTTTCAAGAACAGTTCGTCACCCCTCTATGCTCTCATAAAAAGGATTTCTTACTTATATTAATCTATACAGGGTCCCCCTCCTTGATTACTAAGACCATTTACAATCCATTTCAGAGACGCCATTTGGTCCCAGTGTGTTTGCTCTGGACTCCTTGCGGACCTCCTGGAGTTTTTCTTTTCTTAACTATCCCAGCCTTGGGCTTTCATTGGCGATCCTGCCAATACTCCTGTCCTTTTTGGTTTTTGTTTTTACTGGGCTGACTGTTTGTGAGCACTGTTTTTACCCAGCACTATTATTAATATACACAAACTGCGTAAATGAATATCCCTGATAAAGGAGTAATAACAGTCCGAAACCAGTAGGATTCCTCTACTCAGTGTTGCATTTTATACCATCAAAATATCCAAAATATTCAAACCAGACTTCCATGGTCGGATAGCCAAATACAGTACTATACCTATCAGCATATACAGTATTTCACAAAAGTGAGTACACCCCTCACATTTTTGTAAATACTTTATTCTATCTTTTCATGTGACAACACTGAAGAAATGACACTTTGCTACAATGTGAAGTAGTGAGTGTACAGCTTGTATAACAGTGTAAATTTGCTGTCCCCTCAAAATAACTCAACACACAGCCATTAATGTCTAAACCACTGGCAACAAGAGTGAGTACATCCCTTAGTGAAAGTTTTCAAATTGGCCCCAAAGTGTGAATATTTTGTGTTGCCACCATTTTTTTCCAGCACTGCCTTAACCCTCTTGCGCATGGAGTTCATCAAAGTTTCACAGGTTGCTATTGGAGTCCTCTTCCACTCCTCCATGATGACATCACAGAGTTGGTGGATGTTATAGACCTTGTGCTCCTCCACCTTCTGTTTGAGGATGCCCCACAGATGCTCAATAGGGAGGGAGGGAAAATGGCTAATTGGGCCCAATTTGGACATTTTCACTTAGGGGTGTACTCACTTTTGTTGCCAGCGGTTTAGACATTAATGGCTGCATGTTGAGTTATTTTGAGGGGACAGCAAATTTACACTGTTATACAAGCTGTACACTCACTACTTTACATTGTAGCAAAGTGTAATTTCTTCACATGAAAAGATAGAATAAAATATTTACAAAAATGTGAAGGGTGTACTCACTTTTGTGAGATACTGTATATATATATATATATATATATATATATATATATGTTTGTTTTTTTTTTGTTTTTTTTTCATTTCTGAGATTTATACAGCTCTGCCATACAGCACATCCCTGACATGGTTCAGTAGCATCACAGACGTGTCTGTGATTAACCACTTCAGCCCCGGAAGGATTTCCAGCTTAAGGACCGGAGCCCTTTTTGCGATTCGGCACTGCATCGCTTTAACTGAAAATTGCGCGGTCGTGCGACGTTGTACCCAAACAAAATTTGAGTCCTTTTTTTCCCACAAATAGAGCTTTCTTTTGGTGGTATTTGATCACCGCTGCGTCATTTCTGATCGCCGCTATAAACAAAAGAAGAGCAACAATTTTGCAAAAAAACCCAAATTTCTTACTTTTTGCTAAAATACAAATGCAAAAAAAAATATAAAAAAAACTTTTTTTTTCATCGGTTTTGGCCGATTTATATTCTTCCTCATATTTGTGATAAAAAAAATTGCAATCGACGTTTATTGATTGGTTTGCGCAAAAGTGGTCGCGTTTACGGATGATGAGAATTCATTTTTGGGGTTTTTATTTTTTTTTTATTTTTTACTAGTAATGGCGGCGATCTGTGATTTTTAGCGGTACTGCAATATTTCAGCAGACATGTCGGAACATTTTGACACTTTTTTGGGACCATTGGCATTAATACAGCGATCAGTGCTTTAAAAATGCACTGATTACTGTGTAAATGCCATTGGCAGTGAAGGGGTTAACCTGCAGGGGGCGCTCTAAGGGTTAACTATGTTCCCTGGGCGTGTTCTAACTGTATGGGGACTGCCCTAGCTGGGGAAGGGAAGTTGTCACAGCCTCCATGTACAGGAAGGCTGTGATCACAGCCCTTCCCCCTTCACAGAACGGAGGTCCGTGTTTACTTACACGGACCTCCGTTCTTTCACTCCGGGGGGGCATCACGGGTGGCCGGTGGAGATCGACTCCGCCGCACCCGCTCCCTGGCCCTCCCCGAACACAGTGAGCTCACTAGGCGCAATCTCGCGGCCACCGTCGTATGACGGCGATCCGCGTTACAGAGCCACTTTGCCGCCGTCAAATGCCGATCGGCGGTCGGCAAGTGGTTAAATAACTATGATAAGTAGTAGATACTATGAGTTGTTTTATATGTTTCTGGTATCTAAGCCTTACAAAATGTTGTGTTTAATAAGTAATATGTGAAGGTACATTTGAATAATACAATGGAATGCAACTTTGATTGCTTTTAACTATACAACACGGTGTAAATTTGTTCATGTTTACAATAAAATAAACCAACAGAAATCCCAATTATGGTGTTTTTGCCTGAATAGTTTAAAGATCTGAAAGCAATATTCATACTGGGGTTCCAGGTCTCTTTTTGTTTCTCATACAATAACATTTCTGCCTCCAAACTGAAGTGTATTAATTGTCACAAATGGGGGAAAATTTAAAGCATTATAAACCTTCCCATCTGCTCCTTGTGTATTTCAGCTTCATAAGATGCATTGATCATGCCATTAGTTGCCCTGTACACACAACCTATAGTAGAGTACATTTTCACATTCCTGTGTCATAATTGTCTGTTTCTGTTCAAACATGAGGCAGGCAGCATGGCACTGCACTGCACACATTTATGCATGATCTCTGTCTGAAGTATGAGAACTGACACTTCATGTGGAGACACTTCATGTTCCACAATCCCTGGGTCTCACAGTCTAGTTCTCTGCAGGTGAGAGCTACACAGTAATTAGATCTGATACAGACACAAACAGGCAGTCCCTTAATCAGATAGGGACAAGCTAGATGAATAAATATGTGGACATTGAGAAGCAGCCATGACACTACAAACTTCAGCCACCGGTGAGCCCATTATTACAAGGTACAGCAAACAAATGACACATGGAGGAAAATAACACTAATAGTTAAAACAACAAAAATAATTAAAAGTGTACAATATCTATGAACTGAATGATGAAAAAGTGAGCCAGTGAAAGTAATCTTCAGAGAAAGTGCAGACCAAGCCATCTGGTAGAATTAGAGATATAATGTTAGGCACTGGATCTTGACCTGGGATCTCTGCTGCGTCTTGCACCAACTCTTCTTTGCTGAGTCACTTGCAATTCTGGAAAGCACTCTTTCTGATGCATTGGGCAATCCAGCCTTGTGCCCTTTTTCTGCTGAACTTTGAACTCCTCCTGTGAACTTTCTATTTACGCCATGCCTTTACACTTCCTGCTTGCCAGATTATTGTACTCTCTCCAGCCAATATCTAGCTCTTGTCACTCCTGCTGCCATTCGTATCTTTGCAACCACCAACCGACCCTTGGCTTGTGTGAAAAATACACTTAAGTTATTTTAGCGCAGACAACCACAATATATTATCCAGTTTTTCATCAAATATAAATGATGAGGTTGTGCTGAGTAAAAAGATACCGATATGTCAAGCCTTAAAATCGTGCATTTCCATGAAGCAAGGACAAACTTTGGTACCCTAGATTGTTCATAATATAACCACTTGCCGACCGCTGATCGGCATCTGACGGCGACAGAGTGGCTCTCCTGCGCAAAACGCCATCATCTGACGGTGGCTGCCAGATCGCGCACAGTGAGCGTGCACGCACCGCCGGAGGCGTGCCCGCGCACACTCACTGTGTCCAAGGAGGGCCAGGGAGCGGGTGCGCTACCCGCGATGCCCCCCCCCCCGGAGTGAAAGAACGGAGGTCCGTGTAAGTAAACACGGACCTCCGTTCTGTGAGGGGGGAAGGGCTGTGATCACAGCCTTCCTCTACATGGAAGCTGTGATCACTTCCCTTCCCCTGCTAGGGCAGCCCAAATACAGTTAGAACACACCCAGGGAACACAGGTAACCCTTAGAGCGCCCCCTGCAGGTTAACCCCTTCACTGCCAATGGCATTTACACAGTAATCAGTGCATTTTTATAGCACTGATTGCTGTATAAATGCCAATGGTCTCAAAAAAGTGTCAACATGGTCCGACATGTCCGCTGCAATATCGCAGTACCGCTAAAAATCGCAGATCGCCACCATTACTAGTAAAAAAAATAAAAAAAAATAAAAACCCCAGAAATGAATTCTCATCATCCGTAAACGTGGCAACTTTTGCGCAAACCAATCAATAAACGCTGATTGCGATTTTTTTATCACAAATATGAGGAAGAATATAAATCGGCCAAAACCGATGAAAAAAAATGAAATAAAAAAATTTTTATATTTTTTTTGGATTTGTAATTTAGCAAAAAGTAAGAAATTTGGGTTTTTTTGCAAAATTGTCACTCTTCTTTTGTTTATAGCGGCAATCAGAAATGACGCAGCAGTGATCAAATACCACCAAAAGAAAGCTCTATTTGTGGGAAAAAAAGGACGCAAATTTCGTTTGGGTACAACATCGCACGACCGCGCAATTTTCAGTAAAAGCGACGCAGTGCCGAATCGCAAAAAGGGCTCTGGTCAGGAAGGGGGCAAATCCTTCCGGGGCTGAAGTGGTTAAAGTCCCTACAGGTCAACAGTTTAGAGTTAAAGTGAATGTAAAGCTTAAAATTGTTTTTAATTAATGAGTTATGCTTACCTGCTTTGTGCAATGGTTTGGCACAGAGATGCCCCAAACCTCCCCTTCAGGGGTCCCAGACCAGAACTCCTGGCTCCTCTCCCTTGCTGAGTGCCCATATAGGAAGATGTTTCTTATGGGGAAATTGTGTACTTGATCCCAAGCAAGGCTGTGTACATCTATTGACACATACAGCGCAGCTCAGCTCCTCCCCTCACTCTATGCTAAAGGAGAGGGTAGAAGGGCTGCTGTGCCCAGAATTTGATTGAGATTGGGCTCAGGTACATATTTAGGGTAGTTTGCAGGGGAGCTATTATTAAAAGGTTTTTTACCGTAATGAAGAGAATATACAATGACGTTAACCATGAATGATGGCCCTAGAGTTTATAAAAAATTGGGAGAGGTTCAAGTGCTTAAGTGTGAACAAAAAACAAAACACTTTGAATAAACCTATTTACCTTACTTTTTGTGAAAATAAAAATGCCAGGATAGAAAGAATACCCCAAATGACGCTTTTTTTAAAAAAAAATAGAGACCCCCCAAGATGATTTCATTTTCATTTTTTAAAACGAAAGCAAAGCTGCGCTTGTGTAGGGATAATATGAACATGTATAAGTGAAAAATGTTAAACCAATAAATGTGAACAAGTATGTGATCAAAATAAGTCCAATCTTGAAAATAAAAAAAAAAGTCCAATAATTATATTCTCCACAAAAGTGAGTCTGCATGCATCACACGAATCCAACTGTGAACAAGACCTCCACCACGATAAGATGTGCCCTTACCGGAACTTTATGACCTCTTATGACAGGAGGTCAAATACGCATGTGTGGATTAGGCCTCCACAGGGCCAATCTGGTCTCTGGTTCACGGGACACCCGATACAATCGAATGGTTCCTCTCCCGTCCTGGGGTGGGAAGGATAGAAAACCACTTCCACGGATATGTGGTCAATGAAATAGGCGAACACAGATCCACACACTTCCTCTCCAGGGGAGTCACGAACACCCAAAAAGAAATGGTCCAAATAGTGTGATACCGTTGACATAAAACAATTTATTAAAAAGTCTAAGAAATACACTCACATTTATCCGGATATGCAAGAGCCAAAAAGCATAAAAACAGCAAGCGGTGATAGTGAAACAGCTCTCCGCCCGATCGATTT
>BLSH010247933.1:184773-199122 GCA_018402905.1 Glandirana rugosa
GTCATGTCTGTGTCGTCGTCTTAATTGAGGAAGTACAAGTAGGAGGGTGACATAAACTCGTCATGTAATTGAGGAAGTGAAGGAGGAGGGAGAAACATACTGGACGTATGTGACATAGACCACGTCGTAATGGTTAGTGGTACATAATTGTGGGAGTTATAGCTTTTTTTTTAACACCGTTTTTTACTTTTACACTTTTAATATATCTTTTGACGCGATTGGGATTGTTCATTATTTAGGGACACATGTGTCGACGTTGTTATTTCACACTAGAGATGTGGAGTTTATGTTTATTTTGCTTTCGTTTCGACGCGAACACATCCCTATTATACTTGTACATATTCACTTTTTACAATTTGGTTATTTACACTTGTTCATACACTAGTTTTATTCAGGCTTTCGTTTTATTTGTATTTGAGGTGTAGAGATCACACTTTATTGTTGCAGCTGTGTACACAGGGATTTATTACTTGTTAGGGTTAGCGCAGTTTTCTATATAATTTTCACATTTTCATTTTTTGCCACAATTTTTTTTTCGATATTGAGGGTGTTAATACATGGTGATTGGTAATGCTGCACCAGATACAGTGTATGCAGGTCATACAAAGAGGGAGGAGGAAGTGAAGGAGTTAATGTACTGCTCAAATACAGTGGGAGGATGAACATGAAGGAGTTAATTCTGCTGCTGTGTCTGTACTGCAATTCATTCATTAGTTCCTGTTTCCTTTCCTTCCTTTGCTGTAAGAGGAAGGGGAGGGCTTTCAGATGTCCAAGCACAGTGATCAGAAGGTGCAAAGCTGTCCAGATATGCCTGTGGCAGCTTGGTGCACCAACAATAGTGGGTTGAACGGCCGTTTGAGGTCTATATTCGGAGTGAATTTTATTTATATTTTAGAAAAATATTTTAGAAATAGACATACACATCCACACCATTTTTGATTACATTACAGTGGTAAGGAGGTGGTTAAAATAGTATTGTGGCTGCCAGTATAGCAGCAGTGAAAAACAAAGTGAAGGCAAATCCCACTTACCTTTAGTAAAATAGCAAGGGAACCACATGCTCCAAACTCTAAACTTCCATTAAGCTTTGAGAGAACCAGGGTGTCCACCTTGGGAGCCTGCCTCTGTTTTCTGTATTAATCACTCAAGATAGATGCTTGATGACCACCCCTTGATGGGCGGTGATGGGTTTAATCCTAGAAATTGGAGTGACCCCCATCTCTAGGACCAAATCTGTAAGGGTTAAACATATCAGAATGGGGGTCTTCAGGTATCTACTTTTTTTGCATTGGGGAGACGTGCTTATATACAGGTATTCAATTAGATCAATAGCAACTATAAGGAAACATGATAGTCAAATTGAGATGTGGAAGACAAGAAAACAAGAAGAGCTCAAGAGAAGAAAAGAAGTACGGTAGGCACATGATTTTTCATTATTTGATTGCTGGTTGCATTTCTCACTCACATCCATTTCTATAATTGTCACTTGTCTATTGTCTGTTGTCTATTTTTAGGGTTATTGATGTCTTAACAATGATTCTGTTCTTTTTGGCTCCATGCTGCTTCATGCTTGGTGATAGATTTTGGTTTCATGTTTACTTCTGGCTCCTAAAATTTATCTGCTAAACTGATTGTTCATCGCATCATTTCCAGCTCTAGAGGCCACCATCTTTATCCTGGCCATTTCAAAGCCATACAAGATTTTTCAGATGAACTACCTGACTGAAGGTGGCAATAAACATGTTTCCCCTTGTATCCACCATGTAGACTGAGAACTTCCAATGGAAACAACAGTTCAAATTGAGGGTGAAATAATATGTTTTTATTTTTTTTCACAATTAAGCATTACATAAAATGAAATCCCTATTATTATTTTATTTAAAAAAATGTAAATTAAACCTGTTTTATGAAGTGAAACAAAAATTCAAGATAATAAAAAATATATGGTGCAGCACTCAAATATTGATTTCAAATCCTGGATTATCAGTCCTGGATAAATGGAACTCCTAAACCAAGTTTTGTTACAAAGTTATCCAATATCTGCAACCGCTATTACTGTCCCTTACCCACTGGAGATGACCCCATCACAGGGGTCAAAATGGCCTTCTCAATTCCCAAATAGGCAACCAGGTACAAGCAATCTTCCAAATGGCCAAACGTTACTGGAACTCCAGGCATTAATCATAAAAGAGAGGGAGAGAGCTTTTCATGGTGTAGTATGTTAGAGGTTCATAGGGGGTATATTCGGAAGGGATAAAACCTATCTCCACCAGAGGAAGGATATCCCAATTTATCCTTTTATAATCTACTATTGGTTTGGTTTTTTTCCCCAGCCACCAAACCACTTCCTTTGTTTTGGTGGTGTGTCACTTCCGGTGCCACTGCCGTCTCACTTCTGCCCACCGGATGTCACCTCCAGTTTGGCAATTAATGATTTTTTGGCATTTAGCCATTATATAAGGACATCCGCACACGTTCCCTTTGAGGCTATATCCCTGATGATGTCTATTTCCAGACAAAATGCGTAGGAGGAGCCTTGTATGGGACGTGGGAGTGGATGGGGAGACGAGGCAACCATTACACGGTCGTAGTGAGCACTGGTAGCCGCATATGACCATTCTTTTAAAGGTGCATGACATCATATTGCATATGAGTGTATTTCAGTTTTTACCTATTAAATTGTGAGTTTGTACTAGACCATGAGGTTATCTTTTGCTTCGTCTTATATGTGACAACTGGGTGATTATTGCCTTTGGAGAGTTCATGCTGGATCTGAGAGGTTTTAATGATATATGACTGAATTGAAGAATATCTGGAGATGTGCATCATTCACCACTGATAAGCTGGCTCGGACCTTTGTAATGGGGGTCAATTGCTTCTGGTAAGTACCAGTGATTTCGGGTGTCGGTGGTGGTTTCTCCTCTCTATCCTCTTGTAGGGGTTCCACTTTCATAAGTGGCGGATCTTGGCGCTATCCACTCTTTGGTTCTTTTATGTCTAGCAGGGGTCACTGAGTGGGGTGCCAGGTGGTGGTCCCTATCCTTCCTCTGGTGGAGATAGGTTTTATCCCTTCCGAATATACCCCCTATGAACCTCTAACATACTACACCATGAAAAGCTCTCTCGCTCTCTTTTATGATTAATGCCCGGAGTTCCAGTAACGTTTGACCATTTGGAAGATTGCTTGTACCCGGTTGCCTATTTGGGAATTGAGAAGGCCATTTTGACCTCTGTGACGGGGGTCATCTCCAGTCGGTAAGGGACAGTAATAGCGGTTGCCGATATTGGATAACTTTGTAACAAAACTTGGTTTAGGAGTTCCATTTATCCAGGACTGATAATCCAGGATTTGAAATCAATATTTGAGCGCTGCACCATATATTTTTTATTATTTTTGAGGATGTATAGTTCAACATTTTTGTGCTAGCTGCTATTTGTAACTACATTTATGTTCCCAGCGCAACATTCTTTTATATATTATAAAAATTCAAGATAGGAACACTATATCCTCCAAAGCTAAAGGTTTCAACAACTTATCAGGGGTCAACAGATAGATGATGTTCCAGATGACTAAAGGTGGAAATCATCATGATGTCTTAAACTGAGAACTTAAAATGGAAACAAAAGTTCAAATTGAGGGCTAAATATGTGAGGATGGAGGGAGCTTCTGGGTACCAGCTTAAACCAGAGAAATGTCCCAATGGAAAAAGGAGATGGCTTATTTTATATGTTAGATGCACCAAGGCAGCACTCCAAGAGGGAAGCAAAACTCTGGAGAGGGAGAGATAAAAAACAGAGAAGGTGTCTCTAAGTGCAGCATTTAACAATTTATTAAGCAAAAGGATAAAAACACACTTACTAGAGATTAACAGTGTAAAGGCACATCATGGGTCATGTATTATGTGGAGTCCAACAGGGTGGGTGATCCTGGGGGCAAATCCTATCTGCAGCAGATGGTAACTCTCCTATCTGTCCAGCTGAGGGAAGCCGCAGGGAAAAGGGAAGCCAGGAGACACATGAAACAGCTGTGCTGTGTGGAACCAGCATGGAACGCTGGACAGGCGGGTGACGTCACCGGAAGTGCGCCCAGAGCCAGCATGGAATGCATGACACCGGAAGTGACATGGATAAGGCGGGGCGCGTTTCAGAGCGAATCATTGGCACCTTCCTCAGCTGATCTAATAGTATGGTGAGGTTACTTCCTTTTATCGAGCCATGGGCGTGACACAGAGTAAAAGCACAGGTCTGGGAAAGCCTGTGTAAGTGTCAGCAGTAAAGCTTTATATATAAGTAATGAGTCAACGGGCATAAACTAACAGGGAACGGTTAACAAAAGGAAAGCATAAAGGGCATGTTAAAAAATGTAAAACTGTTGGACATGACGAGACATCAAATATAAATTGTCAAAGGGGTATGAGTTCATATTAAAAGTTCATATAAAAATTCATATTAAAAATTCATATTAAAAGCCGCCTCAATGTGGCTTGGAGAGTTAAAATGTAAGTATGCGGGACTACAAGTTCCAGCACCTTACAATGCTAAAGTTTAGACGGTAAACACATCATAAAGGAGCTATAAGTGGGTAGATGTGTCCCATTCGTGCAAATGATGATGATCTAATACTGTAAACAATGATGTGTTTGCCGTGCAAGGGGAGAAGAGGGGAGATATGGTGGTAACAAAAGGCATTCACTTCCAATGCCTCCAAATTGAGGGCCAAAGAATTTTTATTTTATCATTTCTAAAAAAAAAATTCTATTGATATTTTATAAATTAAACTTGTTTTATCCAGTGAAACATGAATTCAAAATATGAACGCTATATCCTCCAAAGCTAAAAGTGCCAACATCTCATCAGTCTAGATCAGGGGTCAACAGGAAAGAAGGCTGTATTTTGGGGACCCTTGCCCTAACTCATTCATTTTCAAACTTTTTATGCAAAGAACTTTGTTTAGCTCCTTTGGAACTTCTCTTAAATTTTTATATCTACAGTTCAAGATGAATAAGCAAGTTGTAGATAAAAACAAAGAATTACAAATGTGGAGTAATCAGATATTAGACACCCAGCATATTTTTTAACACCACCCTATTCTATAGGACCAGAATTTATATTGTATGGCCAGGTTAACATGGGGGGGGGGGGGGTCAGTGGAAAGGTTTATTTCATACATTAATGTTCAATGTAGAGGTCCATGAGATTAGTCTTCCCTTACGTTGATGTACGGGAAGACTGCCACTCTACAGATAACTAATAAGATTATTGATATCAGTGACTACTGAGAGACAGAAATTGTTCATTGCTCGAGGATCCCCTGGCAACTACTTGAGGAACCCTGATTGAGAAAGGTTGATCTAGATGAAAAAAATCTGAGGATCCACAAGGATTAGGATAAGTTACTTACCAAGCCATACCAAAGCAAAAACAAAAATACTCTTCATATTTAGGAAGGAACAAAGTATGGATTTATATAGAATAGATTTTTTTTTTTATAGAACACTGAGAATAAGGAATTGATTCATTAAAAATGGAAGAACGAAAACTAACACAAAACTGGAGCTGTTGTCCTCAGTGGCCAATCAAACAACATGTTTAGATTGTAAATAAATTGGAAGTTGAAACTTTATGGGATGCTTTGGCTCTATGATCGAGCCTGTATTTGGTGAAACATTTGAGAAGGGCTGTTCTAGGCTAGTGTGCTTTATCCAGCTTTAATGAAGTTGGGTCTGGTCTGACATCATCCTTGTGCCTTTTCCTGCTTTCCATCTTAGTTTATAGACATTGGTTGGGCTCCCTTTGGTCAGCATCCAAAGTTCCAGAGGACCGACATTTTGAAACTGGCATGGAGCAGCAACATTTCTCTACATGCCTACTATGGCAAAAATATACGTTTTGGTATTATTTTTATATCTCTGGTTTTAATGTATCTGCTCTAAAATTGCAACATTTTATTCCACATACCTTACATATGTAGAGTTACAGTTTGCCTTCACATGCTGTTCACTGGTTTATGTCCAGGTTATCTACAGTTGTTCAATATGGTGTCAGTCATTGTAAAGATAAAAACATGAAATTTGACATTAGGATTTTTTGTCACCTGTACAGTTTCTATATGGTTGGTCGTGTAATATCTATTACCCATGTTTTCTTGGTTACTTTAGTAAAATTTAACTAAACTTCAGCTGACTGAATGTGATTTTGCATCTATTCAAAATAGCCAAGGCTACTGCTCTCTGACAGACAGTTTTCCATCTCAGAATCTTTATTTTCACATATAGGAAGAGGCTCCTGGATGTGAATACAATCAATTTTACCAAGCAAGTACCATAAGCCGCCTTAACTTTCATTAAGATTATTAGTTACCATTGCCATGGATGACCAAAGTGTTTTTCCACCCACTCCATACTTGGCAATGGGTCTTACAATGGTAGCTGTAGAGGTATTTGCTGCATTTCTGGGGAATGGATTCATAGTGGTGGTGAACATCCTTGACTGGTTAAGAAACAAGCATCTGAACCCTGTTGATCACATCTTGGTTGTTCTGGCACTCTCCAATGCTGGATTTTCATGCATTTATGGAAACTACATCTTCTTTAAATTCATTTGGCCCCAGTCCCTTCTGATGGATTATGCATTTCCTGTGGCCTTTGCTTTCCTGTTCTTCATGGCTCTTTCCAGTATGTGGCTCATAGCGTGGCTATGTCTGTACTTCTGTTTTAAAATTATACATTTCAAATCCTCTTTGCTTGCAAAGTTAAAGATGTTCATCGATTCTTCAGTGGTTTGGATCATTCTGATGTCAGAAATCGTAGCTGTCTCATGCAGTATCCCTGTGATATGGTCCTTCCATAGGCCACTTAAAGTCAAAACTGCCCAAAATGTCAGTCAAATTGTTCCATTTGAATTGGACATCTTATACTATATCTTGGTTATTGGCCCCAGCAGCTGTTCCGCTTCTTTTATTGTCATAGTCTCCTTAGTCTGTATAATCTGGTCACTGTGTAAACACATACATCGAATGAAGAAGAGGAATCCAGAGGATGACTCAAAGCTGAAGACACATCAAAGCGCTGCCAAAACAATCCTATCTCTTCTTCTGATCTATGTTCTGTTTTACATAGCTATGGTTCTGATCTCTTCTGTCATTCCTAACAACGATTTTGGGATATTATATTGGCTTACTATATGTATGGTGATGTGTGTTTCTCCTACTCTTTCTGTTATTCTTATCCTTGGTAATTCCAAACTATGGCTAGCGCTTCAAAAGATATGGTCTTATTATGTCTTAAAAAAGCCAACTTAGTAAGAATGCGTAATGCAATCAGGGTAATACAGGGAGTATGCTTAGAATATATTTAAATGAGTATATATTTAGGTGTAGTTAAATATAGATTTTTTTTTTATTGGTAAATATTCACATTCAACAAGACTTGTTCTGTAATAAAGACAATGTTTCAACAGCTATCCATGTAACCTTCTCAGCCATAACTAATGCTGGGAACATATTTTAGTTGCCTTAATGTGTCAAAGCAGATGGTGAATTTGCAATAACACAATGGGGGGCTTACATGTTTACAATCATCATGGTGCCAGGAAGTCTGAAATAGTTGGTAAATGGTCAAGATACATAGCTGAAGGTATGAAAACCAAAACCCACTGGAGCTAAGGAGGTTACTTACAATGTATACGAGTAAGGAAAGATCTTAAACATCATGGAACAAGCCCAATTAAATCTGTCTAACCTCTAATAGGGGTTCATTTACTAAAACTGGAGAGTGAAAAATCTGGTGCAACTGTGCATGGTAGCCAATCAGCAGCATCTAACTTCATCTTGTTCAATTAAGCTTTGACAAAAAAAAACTTGGAAGCTGATTGGTTTGCATGCACCAGGCTTTGCACTCCCCAGTTTTAGTAAATCAACCTCATAGTGTCATTAAGTGTCATTTAAATACCTCTTTGCATTCTCTCATGGCTGCCAATCAAAATAAAATAAACCTTGTTGTGTTAACCAGTTGCCGACTGCTCGCCATGGCTTGACGGCGGCAACTTGGTTCAATATCGCAAATCACCATCAGGTGATGGCGGCTGCGTCATCACGCACTGTGAGCACTCGCACACTCACTGTGTTCTGGGGGGGCCAGGAAGCGGGTAGGGTGGTCTTGATGTCCGCCGGCTACCCACGATTCTCCTTCCAGAGTGACAGAACGGGGATTCGTGTATGTAAACACAGATCTCCGTTCTGACAGAGGGGGAAGGGATGTGATCGCAGGCTCCCTGTATATGGGAGCCGCGATCACTCTCCTCCCCCAGCCAGCCCAGCCCCCATACAGTTAGAACACACACAGGGAACACTGTTAACCCCTTAGAGCACCCCCTGCAGGTTAACTCCTTTACTGCCAATGGCATTTACAAAGTAATTAGTGCATTTTCATAGCACTGGTCGCTGTATAAATGGCAATGGTCCCAAAAAAGTGTCAAAATGGTCTGACATGTCCGTGCAATATCGCAGTACTGCTAAAAATTGCAGATCCCAGCTAATAAGAGTAAAAAAAAAACAAAAAAAACAGAAATGTATTCTCATCTTTTTTAAACGCGGCACCTTTTGCGCAAACCAATCAATAAACGCCGACTGCAATTCTTTTTCCCAAAAATATGAGGAAGAATATAAAAAATATACAAAGCACATTTGGAGAATAAAGCTAAATGGGGCAGGCTTTAAAGGTCCTTAACTGCAGGTTAATATAAATATAATTTGAACAATGATTCTGTTATTTACTCTTGCTTTATTATGTTGATTTGTTGATTTGCTATTTAACTGGTTCCCAACCGGCTCGCGTACATTTACTGCTGCAGAGCAGCAGCGTTACGGGCAGTGCCCGCCACACTCTGCAGGAGTGTGCCTTCAGCTCGGGCGGACCCAAGGAGAGGAGAAACACGGGGAACTGCCAATGTAAACACGGCGGTTCCACGCGCTGTCAGGCAGCATGACAAAGATCTGCTAAACCCGGTCACTAGGATCAGTTAGATCTCTGGTGCCCCTGACAGCCCAGCCCCCTCACGGTTAGAACAAAGTTAACCCCTAGATCGCCCCTCCCCAGGTTAACCCCTTACTGCCAATGACATTTATACAGTAATCAGTTGACATTTGAATTTCTGATTGC
This sequence comes from Glandirana rugosa, assembly GCA_018402905.1. Taxonomy (NCBI): domain Eukaryota; kingdom Metazoa; phylum Chordata; class Amphibia; order Anura; family Ranidae; genus Glandirana; species Glandirana rugosa. Next base: position 193,932 of record BLSH010247933.1, read on the forward strand.
TGTATAAGTGTCATTGGTCCCAAAAAAGTGTCAAAAATGTGTGACATGTCCGCCCCAATATCAAAGTCCCGTAGATCACTGCCATTACCAGTAAAAAAAAAAAATTGTAAAAACGGCAGAAATTAATTCTCATGGATTGTAAACGCAGCAACTTTTGCGCAAACCAATCAATAAACACTGATTGCAATTTGTTTTACCAAAAATACGAGGAAGAAAATAATTTGGCCAAAACTGATGAATAAATTTGTTTTTTATTTTTGGATTTGTATTTTAGCAAAAAGTAAGAAATATTGTTGTTTTTTTTTTTTGCAAAATTGTCGCTCTTCTTTTGTTTATAGCGCTGATCAGAAATGACGCAGAGGTGACCAAATACCACTAAAGGCTCTATTTGTGGGAAAAAAGGGCACAAATTTTGTTTGGGTACAACGTCACACGACCACGCAATTGTCAGTTAAAGCGACGCAGCGCCGAATCGCAAAAAGTGCTCTGGTCCTAATATGGGAAATCCTTCCGGGGTGAAGTGGTTAATGTTCCTTCATACTTGGTGATATTTTTTTGGTTTTGTGATCACTTCCAGATCCATCTATATTTACATGCTAAACAGGCTATTCCTCGTGTCCTTCCCAACTCTAGAGACCACCATCTATATCCTGGGTAACACGAGATTGTCATTGCTGTCCAATGACCAATCAGAAAATTTGCATACATTTTTCTATAAACTGGAAAGGGAAACTTGGTCTTTTTGGTTTGGTTGTTTTTTTTTCACTAGTTTTAAAGAAATCCACTCAAAAATTGCAACAGCTGATGTCAAAACCCCAATTGAATGCGGACTTCACATACTGTTCATTGGATGATGCCCACCACTGCCATTGTATTACTTTTTGTGTGCGGTCAGATATTTTAAAGATAAAAATTTGATGTCAGGATTGATTTCAATGTCACCTGGAGGGAGTGCTCATTGTTGGCCATGTAAGATCCATTACCTACATTTACTTTGTTGTTTTAGTCAGCTAAGCCTAAATCAGCTGACTGTATATGACTTTGCATCTATTCAAAATATATCTAGGACAAGTACGCTCAGCAGTCAGTTTTCCATCTTAGAATTTATCTGTTCTCAGATAAGCCTGAATGCAATCAGTTTAATAAAACAACAAGACTACTATAAATAGCACAGATTTTTATAAAGATCTTCAGTTATGCTCATCATGGATAATGGAAATGTTTTCCTACATTGTTTATTCTTGCCATTTGGTCTAACAATATTAGCTTTAGAGGTCTTTGCGGCTTTTCTCGGGAACGGCTTCATTGTGGCAGTGAACAGTGAACTTCTATGACTGGCTTCTTTTACTTTACATGGCCCCAGTTCTTTTTAGAAGACTGCACAGTTCCAGTAATCATTGCTCTTGTGTTCTTTATGATTCTTTCCAAATCATGGCTCACAGCGTGGCTCAGCCTGTACTTCTGTTTTAAGATTATACATTTTAAATCCTTCTTCCTCACTAAGATAAAGATGTCCATAGATTCTGCAGTGGTTTGGCTCATTCTAATCTCAGAGGTGATAGCTTTCTCCTGCAGTATGCCGATGATGTGGTTCTTCTATAGACCTCTTCCACAAAATGTCACAACTGCCCAAAATGCCAGTGGACTGTTAACATTTACATTTGATAACTTATTTATTGTCTCTGCTGCTGGCACCATTATGTTTTTGGCATCATTCATCATCATAACCTCCTTAGTGTATATAATCTGGTCACTGCGTAGGCACACATATCGAATGAAGAAAAGTATTTCTCAAGAAGATGACTCTCTGCTAAAGAAACATCGAAGTGCTGCCAAAACAATCATGTCTCTTCTCTTGATCTATGTTCTGTTTTGTACTTCTCTGATTATGAACACTGGTGCCCAACCTTCTAATGATGCATTGATTTATGTCTGGTGGCTTACTGCATGTATGTTGATGTCTTCTCCCCCTGCTCTTTCTGCTGTTCTTATCTTTGGTAATTCCAAACTACGGCTAGCACTTCAAAAGATATGTTCTCTTATAACAGGCTTAATTCACAAAGATTTAACACAAGGGTGAAGAGCTATTTTTCAAAAAACATAACTAGTTTCTCAAATTAGACTTTAAACATTGCTTTAAGAAAATAAGCATGCTGTGTGTAAGCTTTGTGAATTAAGTTATTAGGTTAATACAATATGTGTAAAAGTAATAATAAAAAAAGTAATTTAGGATGTTGAGAAGAACAATTCTGGAGTATTCCATCCAGTTCTGATCACCAATCCTCAGGAAGGATGTGCTGGAACTGGAGAAAGTCCAGAGAAGGGGGACGAAATTAATAAGGGGCCTGGAGGACCTCAATTATGAGGAATGACTAAAAGCACTACATCTATTCTCGCTGGAGAAGAGATAGTTGAGAAGAGATATGATAGCAATATACAGGGTGGGCCATTTATATGGATGTGCAGCACCTGAAACTACGGATACTGGAAGCCTGTGCTAGCATTTCTCCTGCGGTGTTGCTATCAGCGTGTGAAGACTGGGAGAAGAGGGTTGCATTGACAATCCAACACAATGGGCAGCACATTGAACACATTTTATAAGTGGTCAGAAACTTGTAAATAACTCATGAAAGAATAAAGTTACGTTAAAACCAAGCACAGCATTGTTTTTCTTGTGAAATTCCCAATAAGTCTGATGTGTCACATGACCCTCTTCCTATTGAAAAAACAAAAGTTGGATTCAAAATGGCCGACTTCAAAATGGCCACCATGGTCACCACCCATCTTGAAAAGTTTCCCCCCTCACATATACTAATGTGCCACAAACAGGAATTTAATATCACCAACCATTCCCATTTTATTAAGGTGTATCCATATAAATGGCCCACCCTGTACACATATTTCAATGGTTAGTTCTGTGTAGGTAGGAAACTATTCAGTCCTAGGGTGTATAAAAGGACCACATGATGTTATTGGAGGTGAAGCAGTTTAACCTTAGCTGAGTAGGGGGGGGGGGTCACTATCAGGGCGGTAAGGATGTGGAATTCTCTTCCACAATCAGTGGTGTCAGTGGGAATTATTGATACTTTTAAAAGACTCTTGGGCATGCATTTTAGTGAACACAATATACAGGGATATGGAAAATGATTATCTACATGTATACACACCCACACAGGTTGAACTAGATAGATCAGTGTCTTTATTCAACCCTACCAACTATGTAACTATATATTAAACTGTTAAAGAAACAACATAAAAGGGTTCAATGTTTTACATTCCTTTTAAAGTGTCTGTAAAGGTTCTCTTTAATCCAGGACATAATGTAGAAGGTAGTTAGAAAGTTTGTATAACTACCATATGTCCTTAATCCAAATGCTTATGATGCATAATGTAAGATATAAAATGTAAAATCCCTGCAGTAAAAAGGAATTGGATATTTCGGAAAGAGGTCCTTTACATTAAACTGTAACAACATCCCTAAACAGGGCACCCCCCAGCATCATCAAGTTCCCCATCAGAGCCCCCCTTTACATCAGGGCCCCCATCAGAGTCCCCTCATACATCAGGGCCCTATCAGAATTCCCCCTTACATCAAGTTCCCCATCAGAGCCCCCTTTACACCAGGGTCCACATTAGAACCCACCTTTACATCAGAAGTGAAAAACATAGGCAGCCTCTGCTGACCATAATCCTCAATCAGTGCACATTATGGATATGCCACTTACCCTAGCCGGGGGCGGGATAAAATCTTATAGCAGGCATGTTGTAGCCCACAGGCCATAGTCTGGAGACCCCTGAACGAGGTCATTCAACATTTTATGTAATGTCAACAAGCTAGGTACATGATACAGTGCAGGAGAGCCACTCTGCTTGCCTATAATGGCTTTATGCAGTCGGCAAGTGGTTATACATTTCATATTCCCAACATTCCTATTCCTGTATTGAACTGTTTTGTAATCGTACTGTGTCCCTTCTTTATTGTAAAGTTCTGCACAAACTGTTGGCGCTATATAAATCCTGTATAATAATAATAATAATGATTTCATATTCCTGATATGTGCCTGCTGTACCATGTACTTGTATGAAATCGTATCCTGTTCTCTTTTTATTGTCCCTGTCAGTCTCTCTGCTTTCTTATTGAAACTAGGCAGGAGAGTAAAGCGTGGTCAGCTCTCTAGCTGTGCTGGGAACTAAGTGAACTCTCCTCCAAAGATCAGACTTATACTGACCCACTCCCCTGGAACAGACATTCAATGAGAAGATCAATGTACTGCTGTTGCCCCTCCCCAGTTCTTATGCAGCTGAGAACAGAGGGTATGTGATCACTTATAAAAAAGGAAAAAAACTTTTTTTATATATCTATACACTTATACTTTAACTACCCTCAACAAGATTAATGTAAAAAAATAAATAAATAAATAAAAAATAAATAAATAAATAAAAAGGGGCAGACTCGATGGACTACTCAGTCTTTTTCTGCCGTCACTTTTCTATGTTTCTAACTAAAAATAAAACATATTTATAAAGGTAGCTGCGCCCACCCTATTTTCAAAACCATATATAAATAATTATCAATATAAGCAATTATTTAATCCTATATAATTCTTCTCCACCACCACCAATTACTATTATTCACATAAGTAGGCTTGTGTGCATATATAATTAATAGTTTCTGTTGTCATTATGATATATTAAGAGTAGTGTTGAGCGAACCCGGACTGTAACGTTCGGGTCCGTACCGAACTTTCGGGTGTCCGTGGCACGGACCCGGACCCGGACATTTCAAAAATCGTTCGGGTTCGGTCCGGGGTTCTGCTATTTTACTCCACGTGTTGAGAAGCTGCAGGGCAGCCAATCAACAAGCGTTTCACTGGTTTGCCCTTAGAAGCCATCACAGCCATGCCTACTAATGGCATGGCTGTGATTGGCCGGTGCATCATGTGACCCAGCCTCTTTATAAGCTGGAGTCACAGTGCTGCAGTCACATGCTCCTTAGGTTAGTGTAGGGAAAGGTAGCTGACGGCGTGAGGGACAGATTTTAGTCATTTTAAGACCTGATCCTGCATCCTGAGATAGATTGATTTACTACTGCTGTCTGTGCTGTTGCTCTGAGGACAGATAGCAGAAATTAGAGATTTCACATACCGCTGCTTTGAGTTGCAGATCAAGCTCTGCATAGAACAACGATCGC
>BLSH010247933.1:208210-219992 GCA_018402905.1 Glandirana rugosa
CTTTTCTCTCCTCCGTTCCTCTTTCCTTCTTCTCTTCCCCCCTCAACTATTTCTCCCCCTCCCATTCCTAAGCGGTCAACCCTAAATGTTTTGAATATATATACTGTAGATGTGTGTGTGTTGATGATATTTAAACTGCTGTTTTGTATGTATTCTTTGGTGTATTTCTTTTTTTTTTTCCTTTTGATATTGTTTCACATATCATGCCAAAATAGAAGCAGTTTTCCTAGACAGTTCAAAAGTTTGAATGCCTTTGGAAACCATGGGTTGCCCATTACCTTCCTCCTGACTTTGATAATATGTTGCCACAACATTGAATAGACTGATTAGTCACTTTCTTTACCCATAGAGACCAGATCCCTTTCTTCTCCCCCTCCTCCCGGTGAACTCCCTCCTTGGCCTTCACCTCCTCCTCCTGAGCTACCCTCCCCCTCTTTATCAACTCCCCCCTTCTCTTCTTCCTTTCTCCTTGCCTCCTCTCTTTTCCTTCACCTTTCAGCTTTTCTCTTCTGCATGTAAACCTTTCAGCTCCAACCAATCTACCTGATCACCATGCTGAGGCTGGACATTCCCTCTAACTGGAACCCCCCCCTAAGTTCAGAACTACAAATGCTCTCAATGTTTATCATACAACTTAACCTTTATCTGTTTCAAGGACTCTTAGACACCTGTTTGTTGGTGAACCTCAGGGCAACTCCATCTTGGAGTCTTTGCTCATAGGGATCATATTGGTTCCCGACCTTCACTTACCAATAATCCCCTAAGTGTCCCCAAACTAACCCACACTGTGTAGCCTTACAATGTCTTTTTTTATGCTTTGCTGTTACTTTTTGTATGTTTTGTTACAAAGAGCTGCTCCCCTACCTCTGCATAGAGTTACTTTACTATGGGATATTTTAATGCCATTTTTATTAATTTTAATTTTTTTACTAGTAATGGTGGTGATCAGCGATTTTTAGCGGAACTGTGAGATTGCGGCGGACAGATCGGACACCTAACTGACTCTTTTGACACTTTTTTTGGAACCAGTGACATCATTATCATGATCAGTGCTAAAAATATGCACTGTTACTTTACTAATGACACTGGCTGGGAAGGGGTAACCATCAGGGGCGATCAAAGGGTTAAGTGTGTCCCTAGGGAGTGTTTACTAACTGTATGGGGGATGGTCTGACTGGGTGAACACAGAGATCGATGTTCATGGTTAGCAGTAATGCAAGATCTCCATTTTCTTCCCTGTCAGAACGGAGATCTGCCTTGTTTAAATAGTAGACATGTGCTTAACGGAAAAAAAAAATTGTTTTGTTTTGTTTCAATTCGTTAATGTTGTTATTTAGTTTTGTTAAATTTTGTTGATTGGTTCGATTCGTAATTGGGATTTGTAACCGTAAATTATCGAATTTTGTTAGAATCTACTGATTTTTTTTTGATTCGAAACGCCCAAAACTTTAGATTATATATATTTTTTTTCGATTTGAAGGCAGCAAAGTGAACAAGCAAAAGCAAAATCTTCATCAAATGATTACAATGACCCTTTAAATCACCCTTGGCTTAACAAAAACAACATTATTTAGAAATGGTACTCCAATAACACCACACCGTCTTTAATTTCAGCAATATTTGTACAGTTAGAATTCAACAAAATTTGTTTATATTGTAATTTGGGTATTCCGATATATCCAAATCTCAGAACAATGAAAATTCATCCGAATATTAATTCAGAATGAAACAAACCGCACATGTCTATTTAATAGGCAGATCGCCGTTCTGCCTCTCTCGTTCTGAACGATCTCCGGGTCCCGGCAGACATCACATCTGCTGGACACACTGATTGGATTGCCCCCTGAGCAGCACACATCATAGTGGCTGTGGCACGAAACGAAATACAGGTACATCATTTCGCACAATAGAGCCGACCTGCCGCATTATATGTACTGTGGCTGGTTGGCAAGTGGTTAACAAAATAAAAAAACATATTTTGATCATATTGCAGGTGTCAGGAGTGTGTAATGCTCCTGTTCAATGGCAGATTCTGTTCTCATTCTAGCATCCCAGTTTTGGCTGAGCGGCACTCTCTCTGTCTGACTGTCCACGTGCAGAGGGATTGATGTAGACACAGCCTCTGGGTGGAGTCCAAACCTGATCTAAGCCTGCCAAGCCCTTAGGGTCATGTGTTTGCAACATGTGCTTCAAGCTCCCTGTTTACCTGCCTTGACCTTTACCTTCACCCAATCCCCACCTTGCTGGCTTATTCGCATGGCAGTTTGGACTACTCTCTGAACTCTGCCTGCCATTGCCTGCTCTGATCCAGGACTGCCTTGAAACCACTCTGCCTGTCTGCCAACCACAAGTACCTGATTGCTGTGCATAGCTTGTGTCTGGTGGCCAGGCACTATAGCATTGCATATAAGACCTATTTCCCCCTCTCCCCCACCCGCTCCCCTTTGCCACCCGCCATCCCCCCTCTCACCCCTATATCCCTCCCTAGCTTCTCACTATGCCATATAACTTATCGTCTCTTATCACTGAAATGTTATAAAAGCTTTTCTACGGCAATTGACTCCCAAATAATAAACAACTAACTACGTTAGAACACCCCCTCCCCCAGCCCTAGAAGACACCCCTAATCATTTACTCCTTCCCTCAACCCTAACTAAAGAATCCCGCTGTATCCATACTACTAATAGGAAGCCTAAGGATACCCCCTTTCCCACTCTTGACCCCCCATTGAATATGACATTCCAATCTAAACAGGAAACCTGAGTTCTTCAAACCTAAACGCCCTCCCTCCTCCTTCCATGACTCTGCTTATTATGTTAATCTCTTTTCAATATTGTTATTGTTTACGCCATATGTATGTTGACTGAATGCTAAACTATAGCCTATGTCAATTAACTGCTGCATACTTGTCATTTCATGTCAATGACTCTTAGGGGTTGATTTACTAAAGCTTGAAAGTGCAAAATTTGGTGCAGCGCCACACAGAAACCAATCAGCTTCAAGGTTTTATTGTTAAAGCTTGATTGAACAAGCTGAGGTTAGAAGCTGATTGGCTACCATGCACAGCTGCACTGGTTTTTGCACTCTCCAGCTTTAGTAAATCAACCCCTTATGTTATGATCTGACAATTTGTAAATGTAACCTGTTGATTGATTTACTCTCAATAAACAATTTAAAAGTAAAAAAAAAAAGTTAATATTTGCCATTCGCTTTACTATAGACAACTAAACAGTATCATTATTGTTGGATTGATTTGTAATCCTATACACTTTGAATAATGTTATGTTACATCCTGTAAATCTTTATTCATTAATAAAAACCATTGAAACAGAAAAAAAAAAAGATCTGGGGGTAACCGGGTACTGGTAGACCTGCTTGCCTTATGGGAAAAGGGGCTGCTATAGGTGAAGACCACAGATCCAGCTATAGTGCCTGACCACCTATGCTAGGGGTAGCTGTGACAGCAGGCTTCTATATAGAAATCTATATGAGTATGGCCAGCTTAGAGCAGTTGTTACAACAACAGGCATTGACTAGAAAATATTCCTTCAACTTCTGTTCCAGGGAGAACTACAGTATAAAATGCTGGATTTGCCCTCATCTGTCAGACTGGTAAAGGTCGCCAGAACAAATAGAGAGGAAGAATCCCATAGCAATTATAATTTACTATACATCTAAGAACTGTACCTCAAAAAATATTTTCCTTTTGGAATTTTCCCTATCTTGTTACTAACAGAGGATAGGGAAAATTCCAAAAGGAAAAATAATTGTTGAGGTACAGTTCTCAGATGTAAAGTATATTGTAATTCAATAATACCAAGCAGCAGAGAAGGAATAGTATTCACAAGAAATATAACATTAACCACTTGCCAACCGTCAGGCAGGTTGATGGCGACAAAGTGGCTCGATATCGCAAACCGCCGTCATACGACGGCGGCTGCGAGATCGTGCACTGTGAGCGCGCGCGCGCTGGGGGGCCAGGGAGCAGGTGCGGCGGACTCGATCACCGCCAGCTACCCGCGATGCCCCCCACACTGAAAGAACGGAGGTCCGTGTAAGTAAATACGGACCTCCGTTCTGTGAGAGGGGGAAGGGCTGTTATCACAGCCTTCCTCTACATGGAAGCTGTGATCACTTCCCTTCCCCTGCTAGGGCAGTCCACACACAGTTAGAACACGCCCAGGGAACACTGTTAACCCTTAGAGCGCCCCCTGCAGGTTAACCCCTTCACTGCCAATGGCATTTACACAGTAATCAGTGCATTTTTATAGCACTGATCGCTGTATAAATGCCAATGGTCCCAAAAAAGTGTCAAAATGGTCCGACATGTCTGCCCCAATATCGCAGTACCGCTAAAAATTGCAGGTCGCTGCCATTACTATTAAAAAAATAAATAAATAAAAACCTCAGAAATGAATTTTCATCATCCGTAAACGCGGCCACTTTTGCGCAAACCAATCAATAAACACCAATTGCAATTTTTTTTATAACAAATATGAGGAAGAATATAAATCGGCCAAAACCGATGAAAAAAATGTTTTTTTGTATTTTTTTCTTTGGATTTGTATTTTAGCAAAAAGTAAGAAATTTGGGTTTTTTTGCACAATTGTCGCTCTTCTTTTGTTTATAGCGGCAATCAGAAATGATGCATCAAATACCACCAAAAGAAAGCTCTATTTGTGCGAAAAAAAGGACGCAAATTTTGTTTGGGTACAACGTCACACGACCGCGCAATTGTCAGTTAAAGCAGCGCAGTGCCGAATCGCAAAAAGTGCTCTGCTCCTAAAGTGTGAAATCCTTCCAGGGCTGAAGTAGTTAAAGCACATCACATTGCAATATTACCTTCTACAAGTAGACACGTCACTAAGTAATCAATTTTTAGCACGCAACAAGATATGAAAGCAAACCCCAACGGACATTTGCATCTTAGCTATTACAGTGTTGAGCTTCAAAGACTAGAAAACACTAGATAGCTTGAGCTGCCATCTCAACTCATCAGAAACCTTTGCTAAACCCCTTACACAGCATGGAGGGCTTTTCTGTCCTGTATATCTGTATGGCTACTTCAGGGATCATTTTAAACGTGTTGATATTGATTTGCAATCTTAGAGACTGGTTCAAAGGAAAAGCTCTCACAGTCTGCGACCAGATCTTGTTCTCTATGGCCTTCATCAGCACAGCCATGGAGTGTTCCCTCATTGCTGACAACCTTATATTTAGCTTGAAACCCTGCGATATTTGGTGCAAAGAAGCATATTTATATGTTAATATAAATTATATTATTACTGTTTTCTTTGTTAATGCTAGCTTTTGGCAAACTGCCTTGCTTTCAACCTATTATTGTGTAAAACTGTTCAACGTTTCACATTTTTCTTTTCAATGGATGAACCGGATGATATCATCGTCTACACTTTGGCTCTTGTTGGGGTCTGCAGCATTTTCTTTTCTTATAAACATTTCCTTTTTTTGGGGCATTCACCAAATCAGCCCTGGGAATGTGACGGTACCAGCGGAAATGAGGAACTATATCTGGAATTTGAGTATTTCTGATTATCTCTTTAGCATAATGCTTGGTTGCTGTTTGCCCTTCCTTATCAATTTCATATGTATTGCACTCAGTGTAGGATCTCTTCTAAAACATGTCTGTCGGATCAGGAAGAACATTGTCCAGTCCAGCTCATCTTCTCTGATTGGAGGTCCAGTCCAGGCAATTAGCACCATGGTTCTTTGCGCTATGCTGGACATGATTTACTGTGTGGATTTTGTTGGTCAGGTTTCATCTGATTATAAGAATGGAAATGTTGTGGACACAATTGCCTGGGTCATTTTTATGTTGTATCCTATAATTCGACCCACTGTTATAATAATTGGAAACCCCCAGTTGAAGAAGCGGCTGGTTGGAATGTGTTTTTCTTTTTGAACTGTGAAAATTTTGATTTTTTTACAGCACATAAGCATGTTTAGTGTAGCTTCATGTAAGTCCTTAGGGAGGAGCAGACTGAAATAGATTTTGTTGCAAAATTACCTGATTTTCCCATTGATGAAACTGGCACTCTCAATTTACTTTACTAAGGCAACGTTTGCTTGAAAGAGCATTCTATTCTTTTTTTTAATTCAGGCTGGGTTCACACCGCAGCATGGAGCGTCTCACAGCAGGAGTATGGTCAGGGGCGGGCCATCCATTATGTGTGCAGGAGTGCTGCCTCCCCTTTCCCTCCCATCCATGCACTCAGCCTCTTTTCAGGTCCCCGTGTTGCATAAATTACTATTGTGGAGTGTTTTTGTGAAGCGCACTATTAGAGCCTAAGGCTTCAGAATAGAGTGAGCTGCGAGCACCGCCAGAACGCTCACAGCCCACTCAGGACCTCCTCCCAACCAATCAGGTAATGGATTTAACACCCATTACCTTATTGGCTGAAAGTACAGGCTATCCTATTGGACGCCTAGGAACCTGGAGAGAGACATGATGCAAGCCACCATAGAGGACACAGAGCCACTGAACACTACCCACCTAGATGGGGTAAGTGCATTGTTGGAACGGGGGAGAGGTGCCGTTCAGGGGGGAGAGATGCCCTTCCAGAGGGGAGGTGCCTTCGGGGGGGTGTTTGCCACCCCCCCATAAAAAGCACCAGCCGCCACTGGGTCTGGTACGTCCCCATTTAGCGTTTTGGGTCTGATTTCAGCACAAATCTTTGGCTGAATTCGGACCTGAAATGTACCAGAAGACGCACAGGACTCCTGTGCTATTCAGACTGAAGCCGCTCCAGAGATGTGTGAACCGGCTCCATAGGGAGTCGGCCACAATCTCTTGACATGCAAATTGGATGCAGGGAAAACCCATATCCAATTTGCAATAGTGTGAACCCAGCCTCGGAGGAATGAAATTGTTTTTTTTTTTTTTTTTGCATGATTATTTGATTTATTTTGTAACTACTGTATATTTATATGGTCTACTATTATATAACAAAATGCATACTATAAAAATGCTGTATAATAATTATATTGTGATGTTTTCTTTGAGATTCCTTAACCCCTAGATGTTTAATGCTCTTGCACCCTTACAAAATACCAAAAACTACCTTGATTTAATCTTCCTAATTGATTCCAAGGCATTGTATTGAAATGGGGGAATTTCACTGAAATTGTACCATTCCTGCCACAGTTTTGAAAGATTTAAATATATTTTTTTTTATTTATGAGGTTTCATCAAAAATGTTCTGCACGTTTTTGTAAGTTGTGCAGCCATCTTCATCACAGCATGACAAATCATATACTAAACTGCAAGGCCAGCCAGACAGAATAGTCACATGACACTGTAACCCTGGACTGATTTGTGTGATGCTCAAGCACATTTGAATGAGTTGTGGATCCCAAGCATCCACCGCTAGGAGTGCCAGCATGGGAGAGTGCCCGTTCCAGCACCTACAATCACTGGCAGTAAAGAAAAGACTCCCTGGAGCTGCACATCTGTGCTGTCCCTAGACTGGGTGTATGAATGGCAACCTCAGCCGGTACTCCAACCAGGCCATGCCCCCATCATGTTTTGCTCTGCCCCTCAGAGTTTAGTCATGGCTAAGCTCCTAGGGGTGGAGCGAAACGCGTTGGGTGCATGGCCGTGTCAGAGTACATGCTGAGGTTGCTATTCATACACCCAGTCTAGGGACAGCACGGATGTGTGGCTTCAGGTAGTCCTTTCTTTACAGCTAGTCGCATGGCACTCTCAAACATGACAAATTAATACTACTCCCCTCTCCACTATTTCCAATGAAGACCCCCTTGTACTTATATTATAATATACTGTATGATATATTATAATATCTTATTTGTAATATCATTTATTATTTTACTGTGTGTAAAAAGATAAATGAACAGTCCTCCACAGCCCTCTATAGTATTTACTTGGTATAGATAATATAGATAAATAAAAATATGTATTAAATGTGATGCTATTACTACATGAACCATAATGTTAGTGATAAATACTTGTAATTTGCATTTAACCATTTTGCTGCCCTGCGCAGTACTTTTACCCTCAGATGGCCAGATCTTTTTTGCAATATTTGTTTTTTTTTATCATTTTTTACTGAAAGCTTTCAGAGTTTTTAAAAGAATACGTTTTCTGAAAGCCAATGACCGATAGAATAAAAAAAAAACTGGTGCTAAGGAATTTTTTAGGTCTCATGACAGTTGGAAACACAAACATAACTCGACCTTCAAAATTCCTTCTAGATCCGAAAGACAAAACTGTATGGAGTTAATAAACAACAAATATTTGTAAATTAAAGGTTGTGCCTTTTTGTGAAATAGAAGCTATACAAAACTGTAAATAACTAACTTAAGCTCTGGAGGTTGGCTTCACACCTATGCATTGTAGTAATGTTCAATTCACAGTGCCTTGAGTGTGTTCTGCTGGTGTGCATTGTTATAAAATAATGCCGGTATGTACATAATTTTATCAAAATGCAGTGCCAATGCAATAAAGAGTTTAAGGAATGTAATTGTTTAGACGTTAACCACTTGCCGACCGCCGATCGGCATCTGACGGTGGCAAAGTGGCTCGTTCCCGCAAAACGCCGTCATACGACGGCTGCTGCGGGAACGAGTTTAGTGAGCGTGCGCGCGCCACCGGAGGCGCGCCCGCATGCTCACTGTGTTCGGGGAGGGCCAGGGAGCGGGTGCGGTGGCTTCGATTGCCGCCGGCTACCCGCGATGGCCCCCCCGGAGCGAAGGAGCGGAGGTCCGTGTAAGTAAACACGGACCTCCGCTCTGTGTGAGGAGGAAGGGCTGTGATCACAGCCTTCCTGTACGTGAAGGCTGTGACCACTTCCCTTCCCCTTTTAGGGCAGCCCCCATACAGTTAGAACACGCCCAGGGAACATAGTTAACCCTTAGAGCGCCCCCTGCAGGTTAACCCCTTCACTGCCAATGGCATTTACACAGTAATCAGTGCATTTTTATAGCACTGATCGCTGCATAAATGCCAATGGTCCCAAAAAAGTGTCAAAATGGTCCGACATGTCTGCTGAAATATCGCAGTACCGCAAAAAATCGCAGATTGCCGCCATTATTAGTAAAAAAAAAAATAAAAAAATAAAAACCCCAAAAATGAATTCTCATCATCCTTAAACGCGACCACTTTTGCGCAAACCAATCAATAAACGCCGATTGCGATTTTTTTTATCGCAAATATGAGGAAGAATATAAATCGGCCAAAAACGGTGAAAAAAAATGTTTTTTTATATATTTTTTTGGGATTTGTATTTTAGGAAAAAGTAAGAAATTTGGGTTTTTTTGCAAAATTGTCGCTCTTCTTTTGTTTATAGCGGCGATCACAAATGACGCAGCGGTGATCAAATACCACCAAAAGAAAGCTCTATTTGTGGGAAAAAAAGGACGCAAATTTCTTTGGGTACAACGTCGCACGACTGCGCAATTGTCAGTTAAAGCGACGCAGCGCCGAATTGCAAAAAGGGCTCCGGTCCTAAAGCTGGAAATCCTTCCGGGGCTGAAGTGGTTAAAAAAAAATAGAAAACCAAGCACTGGGTTGTGTTGTTTTAGTTTTTCTTTTATTCTTTGTTTACTTTTAACTTAATTTTTTTTTACAGCAATATAAGGGAATTTTGGTAAAAAATTAGGGATCTAAATGTGTAGAGAAATAGATTGAGGACACAAAGTGCTCAAACTCCTTCTCCTCTGCTGTCCCACTGTTAGCAACTAGAGAACCCTCTGGTTGCACTGTGGTTTTCTGACGTGAAAGGTGTAGTTCCGGTGTTCACCAGTGGATGTCTCCTCCTGGCTGCTGGGAGGGTATTTAGCCCACATTGCCTCAGCATTTTAAACTGTGTGCACATATTCTCTGTTCCTGGAAACCTGTGATCTTGATCCTGCCATCTTTTCCATGCTAACCTCCTGATCCTGAGCATGCTGCCTGTATCTGTACCCTGTGACTCTGACCCCAATGTTAGCACCATTCCTGACCCTTTTTACCCTATGCGCCTTATTCCCCCAACCTGGCCCTGCTTTACCTGATGTCCTTGTGTGATTGGAGTGATAAACTGCAGTAAAATAAACCTTTTTCATTTATTTTAGCTAAATAAGGAACAAAGATGGCAGAACAAATTGTGAGTGGAGGATTAAAATGTGGAATTGTGCTGCCATTCTGCACAGTGCTTTGTACACATATGTCAGGACACATTTGTCAGTAAAATCAGCTGAGATTCCTTAGTCATTCAATGTAACACAAAGCCGGGATATTTGCTTAGGATCACTGGTCATTTCCATTGTAAGTACAAAAGATTTGTATAGAAACAATTTTACAAACTAGGTGACAGGACAACATCCACAAACACACCGCCCATGTAGTTGATCTGGAAAGCCATTTATTAACACAGAATTGGAATAGAATAAACAATTGTATTAGGATATGTTTCTTAATACTTACATTTTGAAATTCGATTTTACACTTGAAGTAATACAGAACATGGAGTTAATGAAACAATTCAGCTTTATTACAGTTGAAAGTCAATGTTTATGGGAGGGGAAACTTTCTTTATGACTTTATCAGGCTCACCCTATAACAATACTGAGATAAAAACAGCATAAATTTGATTCTGCAACTTTTTTTTTCAGAATGTAGATTATGGGTGCTCAACCTGTGGCCCTCCACTTGTTGCAGAATGACAAGTCCTATGATTCATTGCATGGCTGGAAGTTACAAGTGTGACTCCCAAAGGCAGAGGCATGGTTGGGACTTGTAGTTCTGCAACAGCTGGAGGGCCACAGGTTGAGCACCCATGCTGTAGATCCATGCCAAGATTAACCACCTAAAAGGGGTAGGAGAGGAGGGAGCTCGCAATATCCAAAGAAATTAAAAAAATGGTATAATTTGTAGTCGTTTATTAAAAGTTGCAAAAGATGGTCGAGCTCATGTATTTTGGGGGAAACGACTCCTCCTTCCTCAGGGCCGCTACTGTTTGTAGATGGTGAATAGGGAAAACTCCACACGGGTATAGGGTATTCCCTATATCACAGAGATAGGGAGGATAAAAAAGGGGGAGGTGTATGCCTGTATATCACAAAATGATGTACACGTGAATGTGAGGAACGACATCACTAATGGATCAAGGGAGGAGGTGGAATCCTTATGGGTAGAGCTACAAAGGGAGGAAACCAAGGGCAAAGTAATACTGGGAATATGCTATAGGCCCCCTAACCAGAGGGAGACCTCCTATCACAGTTTGGAATGGTGGCAAGGATGGTAAGTGTCATTGCAATGGGGGATTTTAATTATCCAGATATAGGCTGGGTGGAAGGAACTGTACATTCGTCTAAGGCTCGCCACTTCCCAAATGTCTTGCAGGACAATTACATGGATCAGATGGTGAATGCACCAACAAGAAACAAAGCGTTACTAGACCTACTGATTGCTAACAATACAGACCTGATCACAGATGTGGAAATAAGGGGTAATTTAGGAAACAGCGATCACAGGTCAATTAGTTTCAGTATAAATCACATAAATTTGCAGGGGGGTAGACATTGCAGAGGGGTTCTTTGAACTAAGTGGGGTTCTTTAAATAAGTGGGCACTTCAGTTCTTGCAACCATCCATCCATCCGTCTGAACGCTGCTTCTCTCTTCACAGGTATGTCTGCATTGTGATCGCTCCACCCAAAAACAACCATTGCAATCTGCCTATGCCTTTTTAACATTGGTATGTCTGCATTGTGTATCCGTCTAACGTTACCAACAAAAACCCACCTCGCTAGTGTTACGTCTGTATG